>OVBE01001529.1:0-35995 GCA_900406425.1 Iberis pinnata
CTTCATGTGTGATTGGTACGATCCAACGGACGGTCGAGGCGCTAGAGTAGACAAGTTATATAATATATATGTTATATTTGAATTATTTTTTATATGTGATTAGGACATGAATATAGCATGTTATTACGATTCAAACCCGAAACCATAAACCCCGAAATTATAAACCAAACCCTAAACCCTAAACCAATCCCAAAACTATGGAATTTAATATGTATGTTTTATTTTTATATTATATATATATACGTTTAATATACATGTTATTATAAATGATTAAGTTCAGACGTATATAACAAAATGGTGAGTACTCAATTAGACTTGGCTACAAAATTTTCGCATTCATGTACATATGTTATTATGATTCAAATCAATCTTGTTTATATGTGATTAGGACATTAATATTTTATTCATGTCCATATGTTATTATACTACAAACCCTAAACCCTAAACCAAACCCTAAACCCTATGTATACTTAAACTGANAGATTCCTGACGGCTATAGGTTATCCGTCAGGAATCCGTCAGGATTACTGAGGGATTCCTGACGCATCCGTCACTATGCTGTCAGAAATCCCTCAGTAATTACTGTTCAATGGCGCGTATAAACACCAAAAAAATTGAATTGCATGCGAAAATTCAATTTTTTTCATTACTGAGGGATTCCTGACGGATATATCCGTCAGGATTTCTTTATAACTTTTTCCAGACCCTTTTTCTCCCTCACTTTCACCCGAAACCAAAAACATTCACTGGCGATTTCGGCGATTTCCGGCGGATTAGGACGATTTCCGGCGACAATAACACCCAAATCCTATCTACAATCACTCATATGGCAAATCACAAGTAAGTAGTTGAGTTTTTAGAGAGATTTATGGTTGATTTGAGTTTTTAGAAAGTTTAGAAAAATTAGATTTTGGTTGATTTTTGTGTTTAGATTGTGTTTAGGGTTGTGTTTAGGGTTGGTTTTAGTGTTGCAATTTAGGATTATGAATTTTGATTTAGGGTTTTAGGAAAACTAGAAATTTTTTTTTGTTTGGTTATAATTTTTTGTGATTTGGGTTATTTTAATTGTAATTTGTGTTTAATATTGTGTTTTTGTGTTTTAGGGTTCAGTTTAGATTATGTTTTTGTGTTTTAGGTTTTAGGGTTTGGGGTTTAGGGTTTAAGGTTTAAATAATTTTTAGTTTTATTTAATTGTTATGTATATAATTATTAAATTAATATTTATTTAATTAATATTTAATATAATAAAATATACATTAATTTAATTTTATTAATTAAAATTTTAAAAATTAGAATTATATTAATAAATTTTTTTAATTATATTAATATAATCTACAATTAATATTATAAATTCTAATTTTTTAAATTGAAATGTTTTAGTTCGTATGCCCAATTTCATAATGATATTGGTCAGACGTCGGGACAGGCGGTCCCGTCACCGTCGTCTACTCGGGTGCCTGATACACCTCAGACATCTCAGGGACATTCGCAACCCCAAATGCGAATGTCTATAGAGGATCTCCTGGTCTAGCCTGGCCGGGAGCGTTTGCCGGTGCTTCACCCGTCTTGCCGTAACAACACGACGTGGTTTCAGCACACCATGAACGGCATCTCCAAGAGCATTAAGCGTATTATGCACGGGCTTCTACGGGTGGCGTATCCGACGTACGAGGATCTACCAGACGTCGACAAGGACTACTGGTTTTACTGCTTTGCGGTAAGTAACCTTGAGTTCCTTGATTTAATAGCAAATGACCATCTTAAATGGTTAGTATTAATATAACCGGTTTTGCAATTTTTAGCAAGAGTTCAACTGGTTACCTCAGTTGACTCGCGAGGTCAGCATTTCCTTCAATCATCGAGTTGCTAGGTCGTACAGTTCACACGTCTATGCGTGGAAGCATAGTTGGTACGTGGAGAAGAAGAAGCATAACAAGATGCCGGAAGAACTTCTACAAGGCTTCATTGCACATTGGGAGTTGGAGAGGGTCGAGGAGATATCTGGCACCAACAGGAACAACCGGATGAGCACCCAAGGTGGCAAGGGGATTGCTACTACCAACACCAGTTCCAAGAGTGCGGCGACACGGGCCGATGAGATGGTATGAAAATCTATATTTCAAATATAAAACTTAATGTTAGACTTCTAAATACTAATTAATTGTTAATCATAAAATAGGAGCGTGAGACTGGACGTCAACCTGGCCCTGTCGAGCTTATGGAGGAAATGCACACGAATAAGACGACGAGTCAGATACAAGATGAGGTGGTTCGTGAGGTTGCCACCAACACACGTCGGCTGATCTCTGAGCGGGCGAGTCAGGAGTCCATCCCACCCGAGGATGTCCCGATCGAGGACCAGTACCATCTAGCGTCTCAGGTATGTAATATGATAATACTTTTAAATTTTAATGTAACATATTGGTTTTAACTTTATGTTTCGTTTGTTGTTTCTTGCAGGTTACGAAGAAACAAAAAGGGCGCGCATTGGGGCTCGAGAAGATGGCGGGTCTATGTTTCCCGGGATCGTCTCGCGGTATGAGTTCTATGTGGGAGGAGGAGATGTGGGAGAAGGACGCGGCTATGGAGTCGATGCAGCTAGAGTTGACTCAGATGAAAGCCGTGCAATTGGAGACGGAAGCTCGCCTCACCGCCCAGATGACCGAGCAACTCCGGGCGCAACGGGAGGAGATGCAGCGTCTCATGGATGAGCAGGTTCGAATGACCGTGGACACTTTCATGTCTCAGATGTCAGGCCGCTTCCCGCCACCACAGTATTCTCGTTTTTTTATATTATGTCGATACTTTTTGGTTTTTTGTAAACATTTGCATATTTAATATTTTATGAATGATTTTCTTTTTATTTATGTTTAATTTAATTTAATTAAATATTAAAATTAATTATTTATAAATAAATTTAATATTTTATATCAATATTTAATCAATTAGTAATTAATAAACAATTTTTTTTTTAAACATACCAAATACTAACGGATTAATCCGTCAGTATCTGATCCGTCACGAATCCGTCAGGAAATTCCTAACGGAATAGTGACGGACTTTTACTGAGGGATTCCTGACGGATCAATTCCTGACTAACGGATCCGTCAGGAAATCCGTCACGAATCCTTCAAGATTTTCCTGACGGATTCGTGACGGATGTTCAATTACTGACTAATTAGAACTGACGGACATAATCCGTCACGAATCCGTAAGGATTCACGTTTCTTGACGGATTCGTGACGGATTTTTCCATCACGTTTTAGGTGTTTCCTTGTAGTATATATCTCGTTCAATACTTCGTTGTAGACGAAGTACGCGAGTCGGAACTCGACCTTTTTGTGTGACTGTTTACTTTAAACGAGAAAAATTTGATCTCAGTTAGTACTTCGTCGTGGAAAAAATACGCGGGTCGGAACTCGGTCTTTTTTTACTCAAGTTTGGCTAAATGTTGACGTCGGAAAGACTTCGGTTTAGTTTCTTCGAGAAAGAGATGTCGAGACAATCGTTACGATTTCTTATGTATAATAAATTAATTTGTATTAAATGAAGCATTTACACCCGCAAAGGTTGCCTACGTATCCCGAGATGGGGATCAAGCTATTCGGAGTTCACATTAAAATAGGATTAGCAAACATGTTACTTCAACTTTGTGGTGTTCCAAGAGTTTGAAATCGGTGTCCCATCCATTATTATGAGCTCATACACACCAGGTTTGACAACTTTTGATATTTGGTAAAGATCTTCCCATCGAGCTCAAACTTTGCTGGCGTTTGCTTCGGTTTTGTTTGCATATGTCATCCGTAAAATCAAATCTCCTTCGTCGAATCTTCTTTACTTGAATCCCTTGTTGTAGTTCCTCACTGTGGTATGTTGGTAAGCCTATATATGCACGAGAGCTTGATTTCGCAGTTCTTCAAGGTCATCGAAAGAGTCAAGCAGCATGTTGTTGTTAAGCTCTTCATTTACTAGTAGTCTAATGGCCTCAGGCTGAATACTTGATAATAGGATTTTCCTGTCTTATACTAGTTCAATTCCTAATACACTATCAGTGTCATTGTAGTATATTAGGTTATCAATCCAAATGGTTATGTCATAAACTAATCAAGATAGATCAAATTCATTCAATTCAAGACATATAATTAAAAGTTTAGACTAACAACCTAAATAAATAGAACAAATAAGAAATTAAACTTAAGCCTAAGAACTAACATGCAATTATCAAAACTAAAAAGATACAGAGCAACAAGTTTGTTTACATAATACACCTCTTTATTGTTTACAATTGTTTACATAAAACACCAAATAATCCAATACAGTAAAGAACTGCTAATATAAAATATAAATATAGTCCGGTCACGAGCAAATAGATTTGTTAATCCAAATGATTCCCATTAACTCCAATTGAAAAGCCGACCAAATCAAATAATTAACAATCATATTTATTAGTTCTTACGAATATGTGAAAAACAGATAAACAATATCAATCTTCTTATTAAGTTCAACATAGATCATAAAAGAATAAGAAGTTTCAAAATGGAAAGAATAATTTTTATTATTTGATTTCTTATATGTTTTTATTTTAATTATGAGTTCAAATTTAGTCATGGCATTTTAAATGTGTTACATAATAATTTCTTATAATGTCAATACCTTATACCAAAAACTTTTGTGAATGTAACTTATCTACTTCATTATACATTTTAGTGGTATACAATTGTTTTGTTCACATGACTAATTTTAAAATAAGAGGAATTCCTTTAAATACCATCAAAAGGTTTATATTTCAAATATACCATACACTTCTAAATGTTCCAAAAATACCACAAACTAGTTTAACTTATCTACTTCATTATACATTTTAGTGGTATACAATTGTTTCGTTCACATAACTAATTTTAATACGATGAATTCATTCAAATACCATCAAAAGAAGTTCAAACTCCGGTATTGGAATATATCTAACTTTTGTGTTATTTTTGAAAATCATCTTTTAATAATGTGGGATTTTGCAATCACATGGAAGTCTAACTCCGGTATTGAATTTTTAACTATTTAACAACCACTTCTCTAATAATTTACGATTTGATGAATTATTAATGGTTTATGTTGATACCGGGTTTAGCACCCAACCAAAAGCCCATTTCAACTGAAGCGACAACCTAGAAGGCCTGAGACAACCTAAAAAGCCTGAAACGAGCTGAGCTGATCTGACGAGCTGGACCTTATAATGTAAGTAATTAATAATGTCATATGAGTCTTGAACTTATCAATTCTATAGAAAGCTACTTGTGTAGAAAACACACACTCTTAGAATTTTCAATGAATAAGTCTAAAGAGGTACATGTGAATCATACACCACAACAAAACAAGTTATTACCAATTGTGTGGTGATGTCTTAGTAGTCGATTTCTTTGTCTCTGGAATACAAACCCTATGTAATATTGAAGGATATTTTTTAAATGAAAATATCTCAAATATAATTTTGGGTATTGAAAACGATTGAATCTAAGGTTTAGAATTTTTACTTTTTGTGTATGCTCTAATGATTTTGGACCATCTCCAACTCAACTCTATTATTAAGTAAAATTCTATTTTAGAGTAAAACCTTCTCCAACTCAACTCTATTTTCCAGTTTAAATTAGAGTTTTCAATTTTTCACTGTGTTTATAGAGTAGTCATAATCTCCACTCCATTTTATATTGGAACTTTTTATTTACAAAGTGGTCCTTTAAGTTATACTTTATGATATTTTACTAATTAATTAATTTCTTTTTAATCAATAAACTAAAAAAAAAACAATAATTTAATGGATATAATAATAAATAAAATTATTTAAATTTAAAAATACACAATAATCAACAACATAAAATATCACTTCAAAATTTTTTAATTGCTCGTTTTTGAAAGAAATTCACTAATGGAGATGATTAAATCAAAATTATGTTATGTTTTATTATTTTGTGAAGTAATATAAATTTTTTATTTAAATAATATTATGAAGCCTTATTATATTCATAAAATTTTAAAATAGTTGGGATCATTGTTCAAAGTTTATAAATATAAGGTAAAATTGACAATTAATTTAAAGTAGAATTTATTTGGAAAATTTTGAGTAAAAAATAGAGCTATGAGTTGGAACAAAAATCAACTATATTTTAGAGTTACTCTATAATAGAGTAATGAGTTGGAGATGCTCTGAGATTAGTCAGTATTTGTCTTTTGAGTTGAGAACTATTGTAAAATCCTTGCCTGATCTTGTAAACCTGACTACTTGTGGATTTTTATTATCTTGCGCTTTATTTTATTGAGTTTACTTCGTTTTAGTTACCGTTTTGTTTACTTCAACTTGGTTACAATCATACAGTCTTAAATGTTTAGCTTGATTCGATATTCAAATGAATGTGCACTATCTGATATATGTAGAATTCGCCCTATCTATGCTATGGTGATATGTTTTTTGCAATGTATTTTTAGGATAAATTTTGAGCTTATCAGAATTTTATATGTACTGGTTTAACCGGAGGTTGTATGTGTGTATACTGGTTCTAAACTTTATTTTTAGAGGTTTATAAGTTTCAAAGATTTAAAATGGAGGTAAAAAAGTATTTAACTTTCGAAATAGAGTTATTTAACACTAGTCTTATGTTTGGGTACATATAGTGGTATATGATACTATCGAAGAAGAATTACATCGTTTGCCCGAAAATCTTTTACAAAAAATATTATTCGATGGGTTTTTTTGTAAGAGCATTTAAATAGTGAAACTTATTGTAATCATAAAGAATAAGAAGAATTTAAAAAAATATGTTTAACTCGATTGTTTTCGATAATATAATGACATCACTTTAGTTTAAATACCTACAATATGAGTTTGTTCGTTCATTCGTACGTAGAGTTGTCTGCGTCCAATAACATTCGCATCCAAACGGACTTGTTCGTGGGCATCCGCTTAACAAATTAACCACGTGTGAATTTTGGTTGGTCATGTAAAGTTTGGTTTGAAATTGAAAAAAATTGATTTGTCAAGTTTAAACTTAAAATTAACGTCTTAATGGACACCCAATATCCGTTTGGACAAACCTGTTACAGACTGCATACAATTTTGAACATTACCCATTTAATCTGCTTATATTGCGGATGTGTCTATGGATAATCCGCGTCGACATAGGCTGGATTTGGTATGCAAACAATATATCCAATTGATAATTCTCCTCATAAGATCTTATTAATCTGACCGAGAAAAGAAAAAGGTTTTATAAATTTTGATAAAACATTTAAGCAAAAGCCATTAAACACGGGTTCTATTTTTGTCGTCCAACTAAAATCGACCGTGAGAGTGACTATGGGATGTAAATATTAGAAATAATTTGAGTTAATTTAAGTTTTAATAAGTTTATAGATGATTTTTGGTAAAACAAGAATAGTAATGTGATTTATTTAAAATTTATCTTTGTGTATTTTTAATTAAGAAATTCACTAAAATATTCTAAAATCACTAGAAAATCATTAACTGTAATATTTTCTAATAATAATAATTGGTTTGACGATATTTTTCAAATCACTAATTCAAAAACAGTAGAAATAAACATAAATTTACGTTTAAATAACACTAGATTAATTATGACTAGTTAAAGGACAATCGTTCCTCTTTCTACTTTCTCTCTCTCAACTTCTCCTTTTTTTTTTTTACTCTTTTCTTTAAATCGCCATGCTTATTGATGGTTACAACTGTGTGTTTGTGGCGTGAGGTCCGTCTTAAAGTCTTCTCCTATAGCAATGTGGTGTGGATCTGGCGCGACGAGGAGTTACGGAAGCTCTGGAGCTTCGCCGATGGTGGACTGGTGAGATATGTCCGAAGACAGCAGATCCCAGTCATCATGTCAAGTGGTGGTTAGATCCATCTCCGAGAAGCTCCTCCGTTCGTGGTAGGTAGACGGATCATGCTATTTGTCTCGGAGAACTCGTCGGAGCTAGAGTTGGCGATGTGCGAACGATGGCGGGTCATTAACCACCAAAGTCCCTCCGGACTGATGTAGTCTCTTCAGACCGGATCGAAGGCTCAAAGACGTGGCAAAGAGGTAGGTTATTCAAAACATCGTTAATCTCGAAGATGATAAAGGACACGCCGAAAATTTGGTGATAAACCGATTTAGGCCGTGAGCTGAACGGCGGCGGCATCAGCAGATTCGGGAGGCGTATGGTTTAGTGGATACGCCTCGGAAAGGATGGGAGGCTCTGGATCCGGAAACTTCAGTCGCCGGACATCTCAACCGGAGGTCCGAAGCTATCCATACCCTTGCATCCGCCGGATTATCGAAGGCCCCGCGTTAATGCCCTTCCCGCTTCCAGTCTCCTTCTTTGTTGAGTCTTTTTGAGTTTGTTCTATGTTTGTGATTTTCATATCTGTATTGCAATTTTGCCAATCCCATTGCAGCACAGATGTAACCTTCCCTTATTCTAGTGTTTTTGCGATTAATATTATATAATTAAAAAAACACTAGATTAATTAATTTAACATCTTTAAAAAAAACAAATTCAGTAGACCTCTTCATGTACAAGCTTGTACGTACTATTCTACTACACAAGACATGTACCTTCATGTCTATTAGATTTGTCAGATTATACAAAATTTAATTTTAGCTTTGAGGTCAGAGATTTATACTATCTTTTATTATTTTTCATAATTTTAAGGCTGTCATGACTACGACTTAATACTGAGAACATAAGAAGATTCATCAAGACGAGGAGGGTAATTATTTAAGGGAATATTCGATTAAAATCTTGGGTATCTATTACTTCTTTTTGTGGCCAAATGTATTATGTTTTGATATTTTCTACATAATTGTATATTTTTAATTAGTATCGAATATCTAATTCACATGTAGGAGTAATTAAGTCTAAATCTTTTTAATGATTTAGAGATTGAAGTGAAATTATGTGTTATTGGATTGATGAAGAGGAAGCTAATGATAAAACTAGAAATATGAAAATATCTAGAAAACTAGATTTTGTGAATATTTTTTACAATGGTTTATAAATAAATCTCTTTAGGATTTGCGAATATTTTTCATAGTGGTTTAAAAACCTCTTTGAACAAACGTTTTTTTATTTCAACAAAGTCTCCATAATACATTATGCCTAAGCATAGCCGGACATGAGGCTAAGCATACCAAGCATGAGCTTGCGGCCCGTTTTTACTTTCAAAATTTTTGTTTAAAAACCGGCCTATTTAAAAAAAAATTAGTTCAAGAATCTGCCAACTTTTTCATTTTAGATTGTAACCTTTAAAATCTCATGAATTGCTCTATGCCTACGAGGCTATTTATAGTAAAAGAATAAACCTAAAAGTTATTAAAACCCAAAAATACCAACTAATTTAAGATAAATACTAAAACAAATAACAATAATTTTAGAGATATTTAGAATATCTCGCTGCATCATGAACTAATTAATCATTCAAAACGCTTCTTAAAATCATGTATGATTTGTTCAGTAATTTGTAGATATTAGTTAAAATACACTATTATCCGTTTAATCATTCATTATTAAAATATAAAATTTAGATTTAGAAGTGTTATACAAATAACCAAATAAAAAAACTCGTTATTTCAAAATTCAGAGTTTAAAATTTAGAATTTTCAAATCTTATATAGATTTATCGTACACCTAACGCAATTTGAGGAGCCATTGATAGTATCTTGAACTATAAGTGACACAAGTCATCTCGACCATAATCAAATCAATGGTGGATAGTTTCTCTTATGAGTCAATGAGGTACGAATACAATTTAAAAGGTCCACAAGTGACGTATGATTAACGTCTTATACTATGATTCCAAAATGCAAGTCTTCATCGCATTTAAACATCGCATTTAGGGATCACTTGTTGGAAAATTACGCGTAAACCATACATTTAAACTATTTTTGGATGGCTATATACAAGAAAACATAAGATTTTCCTACCGATATTTGATTTCAGACGAATTAAAATCGACTGTCATTTCCATCTTAATATCTCTGAAAATCACATGTTTCTTACGGGTTTACTACATATTTAGTCGTAGGAAGTCAGATGTTGTTAGTGCTTTTGTTGCTTTCTTTGAACACAAGAAACTTAAAAAGCGTTAAATGACACAGAGAAATTTGGTTACCCAGTTCCGTTTCGGTACATCTAGGGGAGAGATTGTACTCTCCAAGATTTCACTAGCCTTTAGATTCATAATCCAATTACAAGCAAACAATAAGTTCTCAAATCGAATATAATCTTAGCTTCTATGTTTCACATATTCCTGGAGCTTATGACTAATGAACGATGAGAGAAGCGAATACACTTCAAAAGGATCTCTGAGTCTTCTCTGATCAACAACAACGGCCTCTCATCTGCTCTGATCATATTGATACCCTTCGACTATGTTCAACCTTCGACTTAATGAAGAAGATGATGTGATACTTCTTATATTCAGGCCCAAATAACAATAAGTTGTTATACTAATAACAACCTGTAACAGAAACTGGGCTGCGAAAATTTTGTAAGCCCACAATATAACTTGTACCAAACTTTATAATCGAAGCCCATTACAAACTGCAAAATCCATTCCATTTAGGGTAACGAAATGAGCTATATAAGCTCACATTCTCCACCTTTGATCATTTTTACCCTATAAATTTTCTGACTTCACCATTTCTCTCTCTAGCGGCTGTGAAAACCTTTTCAACTTCTTCATCTGAGATGAAGCTTTCTCCGATTAACCATCATCCTCCTGCGAACTCTCAACCTCTCGAGCTAAACCCAGAAGCTAGATCCAGTCAAAGAACACAGTAAGTACTCTTAACAATCTCTTCCACATAACTGATTATCTCTGTTTGAACTTCTAACTCTTCTTTTTTCACTTTCTGAACCTCCTTTGTAGTAAGAAACCAAGAAGAAACCTTTCAGGAGCATGGATCTCAAAGGATCTAGGTAAAAAAATGTATCTTTCAACTTTTACTTTTACTTTTCTGTAGAATCTTGAGAAAATAACTTGATCTTTACATGCATGTATCGAAGATCAACTTTTCTTAACATCTCGAGACTGAAGAAGAAATGTTAGCTAATGAAGAACTCTAGATCTGACACGCGAAGACCCAAACCAAGGTAAACTTTCTGACTTCTGCATGTCTCTCTTACTTACTGATCTCTTCTTACTGAACCTAAACTGATGTAAAATCGGATATTACCTTTTATGATTCTTTTATACTAGAGATTACCACTAATCTCTTCGTTTGTTTCTTTGTGTCTGCTAGGTGAAGAATCTGAACAGTCAACACACCATGCAGACAGAGCCGCCTTCTACTCACTCTACCAACTTCAAGGTAAGTAAGCCATTCTCAAAGGTTTCCAGGTAAGTTCTTAGTTAGTAGATCTGCAGGGTTTAAACTTGTATGAATCTTTAAAACTTCAATTGTTCCCTCTGTGATTTCATCCCTGATAAAATGCCACTTTACTGCTACGTATTTAGTTCTTTCTAGGTCGATAGCAATTTGTGAATCACTATGAACTTTAATTTTTCCTTGAATGAACCCTAAATTCTTCACCTTCCCTTTCAACCATATCACGTCTTTAACTGCTTCACCTAAATTCATGTACTCAGCCTCTGTGGTTAAAAGTGCAACCACCTGCTGGAGACCAGATCTCCAGCTAACTGTATTGCCACCCACTTTGAAAATATAGCATGTGATGGATCTCCTTCTGTCTAAATCTGTAGCATAATCTGAATCACAAAACCCTTTAACTTTGAACTCTGGATCCTTTGTAAATGTCAAACTAATGTCAATTAAACCTTTAAGATACCTTAGAATCCACTTAACTGCTTGCCAATGGTCACAGCCAGGTTTACTCATAAACCTACTAATCACACCAACTGAGTGTGCTAGATCAGGTCGTGAACCCACCATGGCATACATGAGGCTTCCCATTGCGCTTGCGTATAGGACCTCTGACATTAGATTTGATTCAATGTCTAACTCTAATTCACTTAGGCTTTTCAACTTGAACTGTGAACCAAGTGGTGTGACTACTGGTTTGTAGTCAAACATGTTAAAAGCCTTTAAAAAATTTTCTATATACTTTCCTTGTGAAAGCTTTAGGATTCCATTCTTTATGTCTCTGAAAATATCCATTCCTAAACTCCTTGTAGCTCATCCCAAATCTTTCATTTCAAATTCTTTCATCAAACAATTTTCAACCTCTAAATCCCAGCTGAATCTTTTGAAGCAACTAACATGTCATCCACGTATATAGAACACTTGAACCCTTTATATATACGCACGGATCATATGGACTCTACTTAAACTTATGTCCCTTCATGAATGAATCAGATCTCTTGTTCCATTATCTAGGTGACTGTTTTAGTCCATAGAGTGACCTTTAAAGTAGACAAACTCTGTTTTCCTTTCCTTTCACTCTAAAACCTTCTGGCTGCTCCATGTAGATTTCTTCATCTAGTGTACCATTTAGGAAAACAGTCTTAACATCCAATTGGTCAAGATCTAAATCTTGATTGGATACTAGTGAAAGCATTATCCTTATGGATACATGTTTCACCATAGGGGCAAATACCTTTTTATAATCAACCCCTTCCACTTGGGACATCCCTTAGCCATCAATCTAGCTTTAAATCTAGGCTGCTCAACTCCGGTAATTCCTGGATTCTTCTTCAACACCCATTTGCAACCAATGACTATTTTCTTATCTGGTCTTTGAACAATCTGGCTAGTCTGATTTCTTCTTAATGAATCCATTACTTCCACACATGAAATCTTCCAATCATTTGCATTTTCACTCCTCATAGCTTCTGCATATGAATTTGGTTCATCTATTTCAACATCCTTTGCAGTTGATATCTCATAAGCAACAACATCAAAATCATCAAATCTTGAGGGTGCTCTCCTTTCTCTTCTAGCTATGTCTCTTGCAAGTAGATAAGTATCTAGGTCTCGTTGAGTAGATTCTGCTTCCTCATACTGTTCTGCATCTGAATCTTCTTGATCATTCTGAGTTCTAGCTGAACCTGGTGAAACTCCACCTCAATTAGGAGTATCTCTATCTTCTATGCTCTGAACTGCACCTGGATTTGCATTTTCTCTAAATGTTGAATATGTTTGTCGTTTGATCAAATGTGAATCAAAAATAACTTTTTTTGTTCCTTATTTCTTTCTAACTTTCTGTTCATGAATCTGTCACCAACTCTGATTAATCCTTGTAGACCTCTTCTTCATGAAATATCACGTTTCTGCCGATAACACAATGATTCTGTTCTGGAACCCAAACTCTGAAACCTTTAATGCCTTGAGGATAACCCACAAAATACCCTTTAATTGCTATAAGACTAATCTTAGACTGAACTATATGAACGAACGCTGCACAACCAAATCTTTTGAGATGATTCAACTTAGTTTTAACTCTTGACCATAGTTCTTCTGGTACCTTAAACCAATGGTTGGACTCGGTGATCTATTAATCAAATAAATTTCTATTGATGCACCTTCATCCCCAAAATTTTCTTCCATACTACTTTCTACTAACATACATCTCACTTTATTCATAGTCGTTCGGTTCATCCTTTTTGAAACGCCATTTTGCTAAGGCGTATAGGTACAAGTTCTATGTCTTGTAATTCCATCTTCCCTACAAAATGTCTCAAATATGTTGTTGCAATACTCCAATCCAATATCTGTTCTTAGGCATCTGACTTTCTTCCTTGTTTCATTCTCAACTAGTGATTTCCAATCAACAAATTTTTGATATGCTTCATCTTTGGTTCTTAGGAAATAGATCCAAACCTTTCTTGAGAAGTCATCAATGAAAGTGATGAAGTATTTTTTTCCCGCGAGACTCTGTGTTATACTTGGAGCTCTCCATAAGTCTGAATTGATGTATTGCAATACTTAATTAGAAGTGTGTTTCCCCTTTTTAAAGCTTTGTTTATGAGATTTACCTAACATACACGATTCACATAACTCAAAGTCTTTAACATCTTTATCAGTTAAATAGCCTTCTTTTACTAAAACTTGCATATTCATTTGAATCATGTGCCCAAACCTTGAGTGCCACTTAGTTGTATTATTTGAAACCTTTTTCACAGAATTTGATTATGCATGAGAGATTGTTCCTTCTAAATATTACAGTCCATCTTTGTACAAATCTGCAAACACTTTCTTGCTCTTTAACTTCAAATAAAAATGTATTTTGAAGTCTTGTCCCTCATATCTGCATCCAACTAGTTTCAAACTTCCATAGGATATTTAATTTCTGCCCATTGTAGGCATATATTTAACTCATGTCAAAATAACACATGCACCATCTGGATTACTTATCCTGATTTTTCTACTTCAATGAATTTCACTATATATGTGTTATTTCCCATCAAAACCTTGTCACCTTTGAACTCCTCTAAATCAAATAACAACTCTTTGTTAGGTGTGATATGAAAATTACACCCTGAATCTAGAACCCGTTCAGTTTCTGAACCTTGAATGCTAGCTGTTAAAACCAGTGGTTCTTTAACTAGATTCATTGAAGCTTTAGATTATTTGCTCTTTCTTTCTAGACAGTCTTTTTCCCAATGTCCTTATTCTTTACCACACACGAAGCAACCTTTATCCTTTTTGGATTTGTGCTTTGATTTACTTTTACTTTTGCCTTTTTCCTTTCTTTTTCCCATTGTTATCATCCCTGTTTTCGCATCTGCCTCTGTTTGAGACAAACAAGCCTTCTGATTGAGTTTTAGGCCCTTTTCCACTTTCCAAAAGCTCTCTTTCTTTTGACAAAGTAGTCACTTCCCTTAAACTCAAAGAATCTTTACCATACTTAAGTGTTTATTTCAAAAGAACGAATCTTGCTGGTAAGGAACATAAGAGCAATATAGCTTGGACTTGATCTGATATTGTAACTCCAACATTTCCCAGGTCTGCAACTAACTTTAGGAACTCATCTACATTTTTGATCAATGCTCTTAGGATCTGTCATTTTGAATGTGTAGAACTTCAACTGTAAATATATTTTGTTTGGTAAAGAATTTTCCATGTAGAGCATGTTTAATGTGCTCTACGTAGATGCGGTTGTCTCACAGTGTAGCACCTTCCTTAGCACTTGATTAGTGATATTAGGTATGATAACACCAATTGCTTTTTCTGATTTCTCGACTTTGGCTGGATCTTTTTCCTTTGATTTAGTTGTTGATGTTTCTGTTGCGATCTATGCTCCTATAATTGAACTTGAAGTTTCCTGAGCTATTTCTTGATCTTTAAACAGATCCTCATCAAACAAAATATCTTTTAAGCTAAGCATCCTGGAGTGAGTGAGCATTCGCACCTCCATAAGCCAAAATCACTAGAACCATCGAACCTCTCGACCTTAACTCTCGTGCAAGCTAACGAGCTTTCTCCCATTTTTCATACTGGAAACGATGCAATGCAAAGGCTATCGCAACACACTCAAACTATTAAGAAGATAAGTTGCGAACCTTAATTCTTTCTTTAGCTTTTCTAGGAAATCTGATTGATGGTAATTGCACTGATTCTTGATACTCTGGATATGTGCGATTTTTGTGTCTTGTTACGATCTCTGTGCTCACAACCTTGAGCTTTTATACCACTTATTAATGTTTTTGTTGCTTTCTTTGAACACAAAAAACTTAAAGAACGTTAAATGACACAGAGAAATTTGGTTACCCAATTCTGTTTCGGTACATCTGGGGGAGATATTGTACTCTCCAAGATTTCACTAGCCTTTAAATTCATAATCCAATTACAAGCAAACAGTAAGTTCTCAAATCGAATCTAATCTTAGCTTCTATGTTTCACATACTCCTGGAGATTATGACTAATGAAAGATGAGAGAAACGAATACACCTCAAAAGGATCTCTGAGTCTTCTCTGATCAATAACAACGACCTCTCCTCTGCTCTGATCAGATTGATACCCTTCGGCTCTGTTCAATCTTCGACTTAATAAAGAAGATGATCTGATACTTCTTATATACTCAGGCCCAAATAACAATAAGTTGTTATACTAATAACAACCTGTAATAGAAACTGGGCTGCAAAAATTTTATAAGCCCACAATATAACTTGTACCAAACCTTTTAACCGGAGCCCATTATAAGCTGCAAAGCCTATTTTATTTAGGGTAACGAAATGAGCTATACAAGCTCACAAATGTTTTCTTGAAATCAATCATAATCCATTACATGCATTTTTTTATAAAACGTTAAACTAATTCATAAATCTGTTATTATTGAATTAAAATCACGGTAAATATGAGTTAGGCAACATGATTTTGAGTTCTGCTTTGAAATATTATATTGACGATGATAATTATATTTAAAAAAAAAAACAAGATCGTTCACCGTTTGAACCGACTTGTAAAATATTTTATTTAATATTCAAAATTGTATGTTATATCTTTCTTTTTTTGGATGGTACTAAAAGGATTTTTTTTTCTCTCTAGTCTTTAAGGGTTCAAAGTCGGTAAAAAGTTCAATCCAAACTTCCAAATAGAGTTCGAGTCTTTCGACTTTTTCGTCATAAGCTCGTTAAAAACAAGTTTTTTTGTCAAGTAGCTAACGGATTTGATCAATTGTCAGTAATACTGACGGACTTTTGACAGTCATAATCTGTCATTAAATGCACTGTTAATATGTTTTTGTCAATAACTTCAATACTAATACTAGCGGAATTACTGATGGATTAGAAAAAAGTATATATCTATTAATTTATTGATAATTAATTTATATTAGAAACATTTAAATAAATTCTACATATTAATAAAAATAAAATTCAAAATATTCATAAAATTAAAATTCAAAATATTCATAAGAATTAAAATTCTAAATATTCATAAAATTCTAAAATAGTTATGAAACTACAACGACAATTGTATCTATTGTCCAAAACGTTGGCTCATCTGGGCCATGAAGGCATCCATCTTAGCTTGCATATGAGCTTGCAGCTCAGCCTGCATTTGTTGCTGATGAGCCAGGATCTAAGCATCGCGCTTCGCTTGTGCAACATGCATATCATCAATCTTCTTTTGTATGTCCGCGAATTTTGTGTCACTCCTCCTCATCTCTTCATCTGTGATAGGATCCCTCGCTGTTCGGGATCCTAGAAAGCAATAGCCAGCCATGTTTTCGAACTCGAACATGCAGTCATTGAACTTCTTTGTAGCCTGAAAAAACAGAATACTATGTATTAGTGGAAATAATATGCAATAGTATAGAATTAAATTTAAATATTACTTACATAAGTTACTACTTCATATTGCATCTTCAATGGTACGTCACCATCATCCGGTGTCAGCTGAGAAGATCGGATCTTTTTGAGATGTTTTTTTGGACGTCTCGACCAACTCACGAGCAAGCGTATCTTAAAATTCTCTAGTCTTCTTATTCGACTGAATATCTTGTATAAGCCCAATGCGCGTCGGCCACTGGCCAATGTTACGCCACTGTTTAAAACATAAAAGTTTAAATAGTTATAATTTTGATTCAAAAATATAAAATTTACTAAATTAAAGGTTAAATCATATCATCTCAATCTCCCACGTGACCGTACTCTTGGCACCCAATTTGGTAGTCAACATCCCTTTACCATTACGTTTGATGGACTGGTTTTTCTTGTTCTTTTGAGATAAAGATTGAGTCTACTCTTTACCCCAGTAATCTACAAGTCCTTTAGGAGCGGCTCGGGCATTCTATTGTGCTTCTTTCCTTCCATGAACTACATATCCTTCCACGCATATAAGTGGTTGGTGTAAATCTTGCCCACTTTTATCTTAAACGTCTTTTGCACTATAGCGGTAATAGCTGCGATTCCAGGTGAATTTTTGCTATATAATTAAAAAATTCAATGTTGGTAAGTATATATCGACTTTAAGATTTTTAAATTCAAATAATTATGAATGAAATATATATATATATATATATATATATATATATATATATATATATATTTCTTACCGCGAAACAATAAAACCAGAACTCATTATCATCGTCTTGCATGTCTTTGAACTTCAAATACGCTTTGTTGAGAAGATTGTGCATCATTCTCATGATGCACTTCGTGATTCCGTTATCTGACTGCAGAAACCACGTCGTCTCGGGTTCTGCATATGGATCCAACCAGGGCCGGTCCTAGAAGATATGGAGCTAGAAGCAACAAAAAAATTTGGCTTGTTAATTTCACTGTTTTTTTAAAACTAGTTATGGGGATCGAACTCCTTACCTCCCATATGATAATATGTTTCTTTCACCAATTAATCTAGTAAAATATTATGTAAAAAATTTGGCCAAAATTAATATATTTTATATAAGGTCGCAAGCACATGCTTCTAGTGCTTGCATCAAGGGCCGGCCCTGGATCCAACACTGGCAACCGGTCATGTCCATGATGGACCAGAAGCTCCTATATTGTCAAACGTTGCGACAGTGGTACTGTAGGAGGTGGTTGATGTGCCTGAGAGTCAGGCACCTGAGTACTAGGAGAGAACGAAGGTGGATGTGTACACAAAGGCCTTGGTCCCGAGGAGGACGCTCCTACATCTTCCACTGATCTAAAATGACCGTAATCATTGAGATTATAGTTATGTTTAATTAATATTAGCAACAAAATTATATAGTTTTTAAAATATATAATTTAATCTTATAGTTTAATCTAAACACATGAAATATTTACATAATTAAAAATTTAAAGTAAATCTTATACTTTAATCTAAATTTTTAAAAAGTGATTATGTTTTAAATTTTGAAATTTTTAATCTAGATATTATACTTTAAATTTTAAACTTTTGAATTTTTAATCTAAATATTATACTTTAAATTAAAATCTTATACTTTAAACTAAGGTTGGAAATTCGGTATAGATTCGGTTGTGTTCGGTTTTGATTATTATGGTTACGGTAATATAGTATCCAATCGGTTATTTTAGAAAAATTGGTTTGGGTCGGTTTGGATACCTATTAGTTCGCCCCGATTCGATTAGTAACCATTAATACCCGAAAATTAAACCGAACAAAAACCAAAAAATAACCGATGAAAAACCAAAAATAACCTATAAAAATCCAAAAATAACTAATTAAAATAATAAAAATAACCGATGAGACACATAATAACCAAGAAGAATAGAAAATTCAAAACTTAGAAGCATCAAGTAGTCAAGTTATAATACCAAAAACAACTAGAAACCAAAAATTATATATTTTTAATAAACATTTTAATAATGTTATATATTTATAATATTAAATTTTTTAAAAAACTTGGTAAAAGAAGTTTACGATTATGTAATTTTAAAATTTATTATATATATATATATATATAAATATACATTAAACATTGTAGTAATATTATATATTTATATATATATATATATATATTTGGTTATCAACTGGTTATGAGTTAGTATTCGGTTACTAATCGATAACCAGTGGATAGTTTATTCGATTATGTTAGAGTATTCAAACCTTAACCAAAACCGAATTTTGGGATTCGGTTACGATCGGTTAATATAAACATTCATTAAACATTTAAAATAATCAAATATCTAAAATCATCAAATTTATAAACCCTAAATATCCAAACACACAAAATTGACAATGCCCTAATTATTTCAAATCATCAGTTACATTCCAAATAATCAAATCCTCATTACGTAACAATCTATCAATCAACATAAATTAAAAAAAAAAAACACATTTAAAACATAATCTAACAACCCTAAATCCATCCAAAATCCAAAATTTTTCCAAAATCCTAACTAACACTTAAATCATAAACTAACCGTTCAAATCCATCCAAATAAACCGAAATCTAGTTAATATAACTTACAAGCCTCTTGGATTAGCCATTAATCGCTATGAAATGGTTGATTGAGAGAGATGGATCCGATTTTAGCAAAGTTTCTTGAAAAAAATGAAGGAGAAGAGCCTGGTTCTCGCATAAAGACTCGACAAACTGACAGAATAATCTGTCACTTTTCCGCCAGTTTCTAAAAAAATTGAATTTGTGCAGGTTTTCAAAATTTTGAAAATTCGAAACGCGACAAAAAATTTAGAATCTGTCAGTAATCCGCCAATAATTATGAATGGATTACTAACGTTTAGTGATGGATCATCATGTCCCTTGATTGGGTGAAATTACTTACGGATCGTAAGAAGGTCGTTAGTAATCCGTCAGTAACTACGAAGAACTGACGAAATGTTAATGACAGATTTATTGACGACCTTCATACGATCCGACGATCCGTTAGTAATTGTGAAAAATGGTTTAGGGATTCATTTAAGGTCTTGTTTTTTTTTTTGTAATTAATGATTAGGGCTGCGAATACAAACGAATGATAACACATTCAATGTTATAATGCATTAGTAATCGAACTTAATTAACAATTCATATATTCATGTTTTCTAATTTCGAACTTTAGGGTTTATCATTTTATAAGTTTAAAAACACTTTCGGTTATAAAGATCGTATGATAGAAGTTTCGTAAAATGTAGTTTGAATACTTTTGTAGATTTTTTAAAAGTATGAAACATGAATCAATTCATCAATTATTATGTTTACTATAATCATATAATTAAACAAAAATTGAAACATATGTTTAGGGTTTGAAACCCCAAATTTAGGTTTACTGACAGATTTATCATAATCTGTCAGTAATTTGTCAGTATTACCGATCGATGAATCATATTTTTCAAGTATTTATGTGCTAATTCATAAATTGATATTAACGCAGTTACTAAACCGTTAATTCTCAATATTTATAATTTGTGCATAAAATGACTATAAATATGAATTCAAGTATGAAATTGCATAGCATCTAAATTCATGTATGAATGCGATATATTAAAACAGTTCGTGTATGAATTGACCGATACTTCAATGTAGATATGATACAACCATTTTTAAAATGGTTATTTGTTACTCTTTGTTAAAAAGATCTAAAATTTGAATCATGATTAGTGAGGATCACAATAACAATGCTATAACCATTGTCTCACTTGCTGGTTTCACATGTCACAACTTTTAATATAAGAGAATTATACACTAATAGAGAATTTTTAGTGTCTATTTAGTTAAGCCCTATTGAAAGCTACTTGCAATTAGAACTCGCATTTTTAGACTTTTCAATGCATAGATTTGGAGAGATATTCATAAATGATATTACATTCCACAACTACACTGATTATGAAATGACCTAATGACGTTTTGACTTCATTGACTTAGATCCTCTATAAATTAAGCTCAAAAATCATACGATTTTAAACATCTAAGCATAACAATAAAGATGTCTAAAGAATCGAGTTTCGTAGTCTCACTGCTTCTCCTCAGCTTCCTAATGGCTTCCTTCTTCGACACGGCAGGTTTATTTTTATCTAAATAAATCTCTTAACAAATAACAATTCATTTTAAGTGATTCAGTTTCATTCTTATTATATACTAATGATTCTTGATTTTGTAAAAATGAAGTTGGGCAAATCGGAGTGTGCTATGGGAGAGTTGGAAACAACTTGCCACGTCCGTCGGAGGTGGTTGCGCTTTTCCGGCAGAATAACATCCGGCGGATGCGGATTTATGACCCTTACCAAGAGACACTAAACGCTCTTCGCGGCTCAAACATAGAGCTTTTGCTCGATGTTCCCACCGCGGATCTCGAGCGTCTTGCCTCAAACCAAGCAGCAGCAGACGGATGGGTCCGAGACAATGTCCGAAACTTCGCAAATGATGTCAAATTCCGGTACATAGCAGTCGGAAATGAAGTGCAATCCTCTGACCCACGTGCGAGGTTTGTCCTCCCTGCGATGCAGAACATCGACAGGGCGGTTTCAGGCCTCAATATTAAAGTCTCTACAGCTATAGACACCAGAGGCATTAATGGATTTCCGCCTTCGAACGGGGTGTTCACGGCGGAATATCGGAACTTCATCGCGCCGATAGTAGGTTTCTTGGCAAGCAAGCAATATCCATTGCTTGTGAATATATACCCTTACTTCGCCTACATTGGCGACATGAAAAACGTCCCTTTGGACTATGCTCTGTTCAAACCGTCTAATGTAGTCGGTGACGGACAAAACTCATACCGAAACCTCTTCCACGCACTCTTAGACACTGTTTACGCAGCATTAGAGAAAACAGGAGGCGGATCGGTTGAGATTGTAGTGTCGGAAAGCGGTTGGCCATCTGCGGGAGGAACCGCGACAACTATGGACAATGCAAGGACTTATGCGAGCAACTTGATACAAACTGTGAAGAGTGGATCTCCAAGGAGGCAAGGGAAACCAATAGAGACATATATATTCGGCATGTTCGATGAAAATGACAAGAGTCCTGAGTTTGAGAAGTTCTTTGGACTATTTCTTCCGACTCAGCAATCTAAGTATGGCATAAGTTTCGTTTAATATCCTGCAAAACACTTCACAGTAAAGTATTGAGTAAAGTAATATGAGATAAATGTAACTTGAGAACATGTATTGTAATTGTTTCCTTAAAGTGGAACTTGTAACAATAATAAGGAATCAATATGGAACTTGTTTAAAGATGTAAACTTTAAAACGATGATTCTGATTAGACTGGACATGAAACAATACTAAGATTTGTTGGCTTTGCTTTTATGTAAATCTGACAAAACAATTGCTTACTTGGGAACGTGACCAGCGCAAAATTATTATGGCTTTTGGATAAAATATAATATTTGAGTCTCTTATATTTAATTTGAGTCTTTTATTTTTAAATTATATAAATAAATAAAATTTAATAGTACTGCTAAAATTTTATGGATTAAATTTCAACCGTAAAATTTATTCAAAAATCTTAATATATCTAACTTCTTAAAAATATATAAAAAATAAATCCTAAATCAATAGAGCAGAGATGGGACTCTGTTGCTCTTTTTGGTTGTGTAACAACATGTTCTTCTAGTTCTGTTATTATCTCATTATTTGAAACAGTTTCATCAACTGTCAAATATGGTTTCGTTGTTTCTTCAACAAAAGGTTTTGAAACCTCAGTTGTATATTAATTTAGGGAAGTTTGTGATATATACTACAAGGAAAACAATCATTAGCTACGAAATAGCTACAAATATAATTTGTGACATCACTTAATAGCCACAAAATATCTACAAAATAGCCACAAAATTGAAAAGTGTTAATTTTGTAGCTATTTTGTGGCAATTTTGTTAGCTAATTAGCTACAAACTATTATCTGTAGCTATTTAGCCACAACAAAACCTGAAACAAATTATAACAATATAACCACGCCTTAGTCACAAACATTATCGTGACTAAATAAATATAAATTTATTTGTGGCTATTTGTGTCACTAGCCACAAAACTATCGACGTGGCGTTTCGTGAAAACATTTCCGCGAATAGCCGCAAACCTATATCTACAAAATACGATTGTGGCTATATATTTGTGGCTGAGGTCGATCTAAGCTATTCCAATCAACACTATCAACTACAAGAGACTGTAACCATTCGAATTAGCTACAACTGTGACACTATATATCCCAAGAAGATCAAGAAGAGAGCTCAACAAAATGATTTGAAGGACATACAAACAAAGAACTGGATAAGATTGTTACAAATTACAAGTATCCACAAAAGGAACTCATCATTTTTAAAGCATACAACATTCCTTAATAACTCAGCTACAGAAAGAAGGAAGCAATTCAAACCTTAAATCCACTTAAACTATGTGCATTGCTAACTCTTAAAAAAGAGTTCAAAGTTTGCAATTAAAAAAAAAAGATGGACCAATCGTGGACCGCTACATGTCAGTGGAGCCCACGAATAGTAAAAGAGAAGGATCCAAAATAAGAGCCAAAAGGCCTGGTTTCTTAATAGTTTGGTGGGGTCACGCTTATGAGCCGCTCAAAATTGCCGCGATGTTCATGCTCGTAGTAGGTCCAACCCACATGGTTTTAAATATTATATTTTATAAAAATTTCTCAGACTATAACACAACCGACTAATAACTCAAAACATTTTTAAAGAGGAAAATGAGAGGAAATTTGCATCTTCCGTAAATGAAACATTAGATAAGCTTCTCCTATTGTGTAAAAGCACATCGCCAGAACTATTACGGAGTAACCAAGCCGCTCTTGCTAATCCAGAATTCATGTCCCACCCAGGGCTGAAAAATGTTTTATTGTAACAAATGACTCTATTCAAAAATATATAATGAACCTTAAATTTAACAAAGATCATGTAATCTAGATAGTTGTGTCACCTTTATTACCTTGTTACTAAATCGGTGATCGAACATGGCCACTTGTTATACGAATACATTTTTTTTATATTTATAGAGTTATCGCACCGTTTCGTTATATGTATTTTGATATTTATAACATTGTTATTTTTTTTCTTTTAAACCCTTAAACATAAAAAATTTATCTAAAAATTTGGATCTAATGCATTTGTACCTTGGGCACATGCTTAAAACTGGTTATGCATTATATATATAATAAAAGGTAATTTCTTTTAGGATCAATTGCACCAATAATAAAAATAATAAAAAAGAGTATGAAATTTGTAAACAAACCATTTGAGTATATTCTTAGTTTTCCAAATATTACACAACTCAAAAATATCTCGTTTCTACCCTTCTTTCTCACATTCTCACCCTCTTTCATGTGCTCTAACATATTTTTCTCATTTTTTTTTTAAAGTTCTACCCGCAAGCTCTTTTTACATATATAATCATATAAATTCAAATGATAAAATCACAAATTATTATCTTATAAAACACACATATTTAAAAAAAAAATTAACATGATTAAAATCATTAAATACAAACTTATAAGCTTTAAGTAGTGAACACTGAATTTGCATTTTAATGACATATAAATCCAGAAATAGTCGGACTATTTTAACAAAATAGTCGAAAAACTATAACAATATAATCGGACGACTTATGTATTCAACATAATGAACCATCACTTATGTATAAAAACATTGGCTAAACTCCTAAATATAAACCCTAAATTCCAATGTATAAACCCTAAAATCAAAAGTATAAACCCTAAAATCAAAAATATAAATCCTAAGCCCAAAATATAAACCCTAAACTCCAAAATATAAACTCTGCACTCTAAAATATAAACCCTAAACTTTAAAGCATAAACCCTAAATCCTAAATCCCAAAATATAAACCCTAAACTCGAAATGTAAATCCTAAACCCAAAATATAAACCCTAAACTCAAAAATCTAAATCCTAAACGTAAAAATCTAAATCCTAAACTCTAAAGCCTAAACCCTAAACCCTAAACCCCAAAATATAAACCCTAAACCTAAAATATAAATTCTAACTCTAAAATATAAACCCTAAACCGTAATATATAAACCCTAATCTCTAAAATAGAAACCCTATAAAACAAAATTTTAAATATATATATCCTAAACCAAAAATATGAATTCCAAACCCCTCCCCCCCAAACCCTAAACTCAACCTAATACATAAACCAAAATACTCCACACTTAAAATAGTTGGACTATCTATAGATATACAAGAGAAAGAAATGTGAGAAAAGTAATATTGAAAATATTGTATATTGTTGGACATAGAGGATGATAGACTAGGTATTAGGTGTTGGAAACTAATATTAGGTGTAAAAAAAAGGTTATCTAGTGGTATTTTCTTTTCTTTTATTTTTCTTCGTCCACGTGTATAATTTTTCGATTAAATCCTTGTGACTCTTCACTTTCTTATAATTTATGTGTTGAACCATAACAACTCTTCAATTTTTAGATTAACGATTTCTCAATTTTGAGAAAACTTTTTTTCATGCCTTTATATAGATCTCTCCGTCATTCATGTTTCATTAAGTTTTCTTCCGAACCAATTTCATCAGTTACTATGATGGATATTTCGAAGAAAAGAAAAAAGCATAGCATCTCGGTCGCCCTTCATGCAACATTAAAATTTCAACCGGCCGGAGATCGTTGTTCATTTGATGCGAATTAAGGAAGATCGTACCAGACGTATAAACAAATCTCACAGCGTCCACATCTATAAGGATCACCGATGAGAGGTCCGAAATCGGATTTTTGAAGTTGATTATTACCAATGTCCCGACGAATTTTCTGGCGAAGACGTTCACCGGAATGATCAGATTGTGAGTACATCGGAAACCTTGTAACGAGCACTAGAACTTGGAATATTCACTTGTAAAACTTAAGTTGAATTTAAATAAGAAATGGAGATGAAAAGAGATCAACTTAAACATGCAAAATGTTGACTTATGTTGACTAAGTCTTGCTAGTGTAAAGTATCCCACATTGGAAGTTGGAACAATATATATATATACATATATATATATATATATACACAATAAGGCATGGCTAAGTTCAATTCGGTTTGAGTATACTTAGTGTATGGAGAGATATGGACCACCCACATGCGCACTCCGCCGTTGCCGACTGGCTCCGCTCGGGTCATTGGGTCTTTCTAAGAAGAATAAGCTTTGTGGAGAAATTTTCTCTAAAACTTTTTGGCCAAAATATTAAATTGATTTGGTTCAATTTTATTACACCTAAATTACCTAACCGGATTCGGAATCCAAACCGAACCATACCTTATCCCTCCAGCTTTCGAATAAATCGTAACAGTCATGATTTTTCACCTAAATTTGCTCCGCGAATCTCAGCCCAAATCTCATACGGCTGTAAAATTTGCTAGCTTACGCTCAAGTCATTCCGCTATATAAGTCGGCCTCCTCTAATTCGATCACCACCTCTTTTTCCACGCAAAAACAATCTCTCACATATTTTCTTCCTTCTCTGTCAAACAGTAAGTCTACTCCAAGATTATATTGTTATATCTAATTTCGTAGATTCCGAGTCCGAGTGTTGCGAACCAGTCTCATTGCGGTTGTATCATGAGATTCTAAAATCGCATCTAACCATCATATTGTGGGAGATTTAAAGAACTAATGGAAGAGAACATCTTCTCGACTCCGCATTTGGTTTACTCTGGTTTCAAATCGTTTTAAAGGTATTTCAAATGTTTTTCATTATTCTGGTTTTACACTGTCCTACATAATCAACTCGAAATTGTGGAGGATGTCGATGTAGAGACCTGATGTGTTACGATTTTAATGCATTTTAGTTTTTGATTCAACATTCATTCTAGGTAGATTTGTATGCATATAAGTTAGCTTAGGACACATTTGCATTGCATTCCATCTCATTAGGTGTTTGAAGTGGAGAAATCAAAGATATGGATCATGAAACTCAAAAGATTCAAGAAAAAGGCAAGAATGGAGCTGGATGGTTGTGTGGATTAGCCAAACCATTCCCAGGAGATTTTTAGTCAAAATGTTGATTTCTTTTTAGCCTAAACCAACTTGATTAATTAGTTAACCCAATTTTTATAGGTTGAACCAATTGCATTTCAAAGATACTATAAAAGACTTTTATACCTAATTTTGAGAGACTAAGCTTTGTTTTGTTCTAAGTTCCTTTCTTTTTAAGAACTTCTTTGTAGATATTTGAATTTTGATTTAATTTGAAGTTTAATTACTGTCTTAATTGTCATTTTCTTTTTATTTTATGTGTCTAATCATGATTCTACACATTTTCATCACTAGAACTTGTGTTTTATCAATGGTTAGTGAGTAGTTCATCTCTAAGTGAATGAGTTAGGTAGATTAGGGTGATTAGATGATTGAATATGATGTTTAAGCTTAATAGCTTAGATCTTCAAACAATAAGTGTGCTTAATACTAAATTTGTCTTGGCAATTCAAGTTGAGAGTCTAGGTAAGATTTGCCCGAAAGGTGTTTGATGAAATTTCTTAACCAACTATTGTTTGCTAAATGATGCTATCCAAGAGATTTTTTTTTTAGCTAGTTTAGTGGTTTATGTTGGATTATGTCTTATTGCGTAATTATCCAAGAGATTGTTTTTAGTTTCATGATTAAGAGAGGGATTAGTGGTGTGAGAGTGGATTAGTCTAATTAAGGGAATCCTAAGCCAAGGGTTAGCACTAGAAAGTGAGTAGTAACATCATAGAATGTCATTTTAGGGCTGGGCATATAAATCGAAACCCGAAATTCGAACCGAAACCGAACAGAAAAAACCAAAACCAAAAATTTCTTCCAAATAACCCGAACGGTTCCTATATATCTCATTCCAAAAAACCGAATCCGAACCCGAACCAAACTGAAACTCGAAAGTATAACCGAAAAATTCGTATACATATGACTATATATATATATAATTGTGATCGGATAGTTAGGATTTTAGGTAGAAAAATATATTTTTAGTAAGGGAACTAGGATATTTATGGGGGTTTTCCCAATATTTTGGATTTCTGATTTGATTAACTTGGATTTTAGCTAAGTTGTTCGGATAATTTGGATTTTTACAGATATCTTGGAGTTTTGGTTCCATTTCGGATCCTAATAAAAATAAAAAACTGATCTGAACTCGAATGGATCTGAACCGAATCCGAACTGAATTTTTAAATAACCTGAATCATTCCTATATGCCCCTAACCGAATTATCTGAAATCTGAATTATCCGAACCGGACCCGAACCAAAAACCGAACGCCCACCCCTGTGTCATTTGATCACCCAATTCCATTGCCTTTGCACATTTTCTTAGTCTTTTATCTTGATTTATATTTCCATTTTCAGTTGACTTTTCTTAATTACTGTTGACTTTTTTTTATTTGACTTTTTGTTGACTTATTGTTTAATGTTTAATTTGCAATGTTTGAATTAAACCACAATCTTATTATGGCTTAGACTAAATTGGATTCTAATAGGTTTTAGTGTATTGATCACCCTGGATTGGGCTGATACCTATTGTGCTACAATGACTATAATGGTACATAGGAATTGAAGTAGTTTTAACTCGATAAAATCTTACTATCAATTTGGCGCCTTTGCCAATTCCAGAATTTGATTAACCATTAGAAATTTGAATTTGTTTGGGACTAAGCCCATTTTCTAACTTTACTAATTCCTCTATTATCTTTGTTTATGCATCTTCACGTGTATGAATTTGGGAAGTCGGGAATCATTTGATTTACAACAGTCTATTGAAGACATTTTTGCACTTGCACGATATTACGCTCAAACAAGAGAAACTTGCTCATATACAGCGTTTGGATTTGCGCACAATCACAACCAAAACATTTCCTGGACTATTGGTTCCGAAGATGCACCAAATACTCACCCTCAACGCCATGGAATTGTTTCACCCCGACGCCAACAACACCAACTTTGAAATCAAGCTTAGCTTGATTGCCATGGTTCAAGGTAACACGGTTCATGGTTTGCCAATGGAAGACCCTCTCGACCATCTTGATGAGTTTGACAGACTTTGCAATCTTACACATATCATTGGTGTTAATGAAGACGCTTTCAAGCTCTGACTTTTCCTTTTCTCTTTGCGCAACAAAGCTCATCAACGGGAGAAATCTCTTCCTAAGAACTCAATCACAACCAGGGACGCATGCAAGAAAGCGTTCCTTTCCAAGTTCTACTTTACCTCAAGAACTGTAAGGCTACGTAATGAAATATCCTGCTTTGCACAAAGGCATATTGAACCATTTTGCGAAGCTTGGGAGCGGTTTAAGAGTTATACATTGCAATGTCCACATCGTGGATTTAGCATGGAAACACTTCTTAGCACTCTTTATCGCGGTGTATTACCCACGATCAGAATGCTTTTGAACACTTCAAGCAATGAAACTTTCTAAACAAAAAGTGTGGACGCTGGTTGGGAACTATTAGAAAATTTAGCTCACAATATCTACAATGAAGATTATGCTCAAAATCCTTGGAGTAGTTCCACTCACGAGAACAAAAAAGTAAAAACCTCACCGTTATGAATGCTAAATTGGCTAAGTTACTTCATGCGCAGCAACAACATGTTAATTTCATTGGTAAAGAAGGACCCATTATATGTCAAGTCGGGGAGAACATTCAACAGAAAGAAGTAAGCCACATTCATACCCAAGGGAGATATGTCAACCCTTTCCTCAACTATAAACACCCTGATCTCTCCTATAGATTCACCAATGCCATAAATCCCCATGCTCAGTTGTACCCACATCACCATCCACAACACATAACACCTTTAATCAACTATGCTCATAATAGAGGTTTCTTTCACCAGCAATAACCAGTTAATGGACCTACCAGTTTCTTCAATTAGCAACCTCGAGCTTAACAATTAAACAGAGAAGCAAAGCTACAACAAATTCTACAAGGTTAAGCCACTGAAGCACTGGAGACTTCCAAGAAGTTAGCTAAAATCAAAACACAAACAGATTGTTCATACAATGATCTTCACGTGAAGATTGACACATTGAACTCTAAAATAAAGTACTTGGAAAGCATGGGTGCCTCATCTTCCACACCAAAGCCTACACCTCAACATCTTGGAAACTCTGCTCAAAACCTAAAACACTATGCCCAAGTCAATGTTATCACTTTGAGAAGTGGAAAGGAGTTACCAACTCGCGAAGCTCCTCCTCAAGACACCAAGGAAAGTACAGAGCAAGTTGGGGAGGATTTGAGTCTTAATGAAGCCGCTAGAAGCAAACCAATTCTCACTCAATAACCACCTGCTCAACAAAAGAAACTTACACCTGGAAATTTTCCCCTGGATCCAAAACGATCACTCCTTATGGGAACGATCAGTCATTTTCCCCTGGAAATTTTTTGCTTCCTGCCCGATCGATCTCTCCGAGATTGATCGATCGGTCTCTTTTGGATCGATTGATCTTCGAAGTCTGCATCTTTTCAGACTTCTCAAAATCTGCATTACTCTCCAAATCACCAGTATCTTCAATCAAATTTGAAATGATGCACTCACAATACCCTTTTGGATTATCTTGAACCTTCCTAGGGAAAACACCAGTTTGTCTTCTAATAGATTCTGAAGTTTGAGCAATTTGAATATCAAGGTGATTGACATGAGTAGGTAAAGCTTCAAACTTCTAGGTCAACTCATTGAAATTTCTTTAAGATTGTTGATGCCCTTCCAAAAGTTGTTTCATCATCATCTCCATTGCGTTGCTTTGATAAGATTGAGATGGATGTGCTTGTTGAAATACATGCTGAGAAGTTTGTTGAAAATCGCCTGAATTGAAGTTCTTTACAAAGGTCTTTTGCTGATTTCTATAGATTTGATCTTGAGGATTTTCTACATTATTTCTTCTCCAAGAGAGATTGGGATGATTCTTGTTCTAACCTTGATTGTATACTCTTTTCCGTTGGCTATTAATATAGCTCACTTCCTTTTCAACCCCTTCAGCATTTTTCTCTTGAAGGGCAAAACAATCAACATCTAAATTTTCAGCGAAACTAACATGTTTCTGGTTTTGATTCTTGAGAAGTTGAGTGAGCAACCCTTTCATTTCTGAAATTTCTCCTTTCACTTTTGAAAGTTCATAGGTGTCACAAGTAGTTCCCATGGTTCTCCTATCAAAATATGGGCAGTGATTGTTGTTGCTAACTACTAGGTTCTCTATCAACTTATAGGCATATGGGATGGCTTTCGTCATAAAATCACCATTGTTAGCTATAGCCAAGGAAATCTGGTATTTCTGATCTATTCCTATGTAGAAAGTGTTGAAGAGACTTACACCCGAGAAACCACGATGAGCGCAATTACAAAGATTATCTTTGAATCATTCCCAGGCTTCAAAGAATGACTCTACATGACCTTGCTGAAATCCAGAGATCTTTTTCGCATAGAGTTGGTCCTGGTAGTGCTACAAATGTCCTTAAAGTTATCGATGTGGTCCACGGGATGTTCATTGGGTAAACTATGAAACTGGTTTTGGCGAAGTATCTGGATGAGCTGAATTGAGAATTGGTACTCCTGACATTGAGGTATTCGGAGTTGAATAGCATTCATGTTAGTACAAAATTCTCCATGGTTGTTGTAATCACCGTCCCAAGGGTGATTTTAAGTTGGGCGTTGGTTGGAAAATCCTTTTGAATCGCCTATCAAGATGTAGTTTTGTCCAACCGGCTCAACATTAATAGCTCCTTGTTGTCCTTGTAGCACTCGATTTCCATTAGCTCCTCTTCCTACTAGGTTGAGTATCAAATCATTGATTCTAGGCGGAAACAAGTTGTTTGGACCTTTGGGATCGACCGGATCGTTTCGATGAACGTTATTAGCCATTGAATTAGATGAGCTTGCGTTCTTCTTTTCTTTCTGGTTTGAACGTTCTAACTTCACCAGTTCTCCGTTACTGAGGTTGAGCAATTCTTTCGATTTATTAGATTGTATGGTCATGCACCTGTAAAAAAAATCAAAAAGAAAGAACACGATGAATATTGTAAAAATAAAAATACTAGACTAAATTCTAAAGAAAACTTAAAAAGCACTGTATTAGTCCCCGACAACGGCGCCAAAATTCTGATAAGTCTAAAATTTAATTCCTAAATGTATAGTGTAGAGAACATATCACTATAGTATAGTAAATTATCAAATACCACAGAGACCAGATAGCAGGACTTTCAATATAATATCGAATCAAGCTAAGACATTAAATAAGAGTGGGTGTAAATGATTTAAAGCAGATAACAGTAAATAAAAATGAAGTAAATCAATAAAATAAAGCGTCAAGCAATAGGAAATTCATAAGTATTCAGGTTCAGCAGCTCAGGTTATCATGCAAGGATTAATTATGAAAATAGTTCTCAACTCAAAAGACAATTACATATTAATCTCCTCCCGAAGTATTAAATCTCTATGTTAGAATTACGAAAGACAAACTTCTGCCGTATTTAGACAATTCAAATATGCGTTAAATTCAGATTTGATAAGTTCATAAACATCTAAGACAATACTCCCACAAGCAAAAACATTTATCATCTAGACTAGTTTAGACTTTTAAACCAAATCTTTTGTATTTATCAACCTATTATCATGAACTAGGTGATCAATCTAATTCAGGCATTAAGAAAAAAATCTAGACTAAGAACCTAACAGTTTCAATCTTTTTATGAAAAATCATAACTATCAAACCTGATTTCCCTGGAAAAACTTAATACCTAACTATGGGACTACTCTGACATTGTAAAGTAAACACAAAAAATATCAAAGAATAACTCATAATCATAAACACAAAATAGATATTGGAATATAACGAGGTTCAGAGAAACTTCACCCAAGTACTGAGGTTCAAGATCTTCGTCTCCCTCAATAAAAACTAGAATAGAATAAAGCGTGGTCTGAAAATAGAACAAGCACAAGGCTTATATAGTACTAAGAAAAAATACAAACCAAAATAAAATAAAGGATAGCCTTGAGTAGGGGTGTCCATTTCGGGTGACGAGTCGGGTAATAGCGGATATGAGTCGGGTACAGGTAATTCAGATATGGGAAATCAATACCCAAAGCATACCCATAAAAGTAAGGGTCGGGTAATGGTGGGTACGGTTCGGGTAAGGGTCGGGTAGTAAAAAATCAATACCCGTTTAAAACCCGAGCTCGTAATATGTTATATAAATTTGAGTAATATGTGTATTAAAATTTGAAATGAGTATAATGTTTGACTACAGCATTCTATCTTTGTAGAAAAGATTTATAAAATTGAATAAAATAGTATTAAAATTTGAAAATATGATATAAAATAACCGATTATGTAAGTTTTTTAACGTTATTAGATCATATATTTTTTACAACACAAAAGTTTATATTATTTAGGAGATTATTATCACTATTGTTAATTTTTTTAAATAATTTTATTCATTTAGTTATGTAAACGGGTAATTCGGGTACCCAAATAATTACCCTTACACGACCCTTATCCGTTTAAAAAATTTTTCTTGACCCAAATGGGTAATTATCATTACCCGTACCCGACTCTTACCCGTAATACGGATCGGGTATATGAAGGGTTAGGTAACCCAACCCAAAATGGACAGGCCTAGCCTTGAGGATCAATTCTGTATATTTTGAAAATCTTCTAAAAATAATCGTGTGAGGAGAAAGATTGGTCCCTGGGGAGATCGAACGATCTCTCAAGTCTGATTTTCCAGGAGATTTTGCACGATCATTCTAGTGCTCGTTCGGTGATTCCGGAGGATTTTGGAGGAGAATATTGATCGATCTCTGGGGAAAACGATCGATCTCTCTGCATGTGCTTCTTCTCCGAGACAGCTTGACCAGTCTTCAGTAAAATCACCATAACTCTTGATTGCACCAATGGATTGACTTCAAACCACTTCCATATGAAATCTAACTCACGTAGATATCTTCTGTCAAAATTTCAGCTTCATACATCCATGGGTACATCTTCAAAAATTGAAAAACTTTTGACTCTTCTGTTGGACTTTGCAATTGCATATGTCAATTTGCATCCGTTTTGTGCATAAATCCATATTTTTGTCCCAGAACGACCCAAACACTTAGATACCTGTAAAAATACCAAATTAAAATAAAAAACACGAATAACACCTGATAGCAAACATAAATGCTCACTAGAAAGCGTAAAAACCGAGTAAGATACATTAAATTTTGAGATGAAGATCAAGATATTGAATAAAATAGATTTGATATACAACATGTTTAAGGAAGAAGATAAATGAATTTAGTAAGGTAGTAGAAACATTTAGGAAAGGAAGAGAAAAGTCAATAAGTTAAGAATTCATGAAGGATTAAGCATAATTCTGGAAAGTCTCTTGAAAATTAAGGAAGGATTGAGCATAATTTGGGAAAGACTTTTGAAAATTCAGGAAAGACTTTAAGAACATTCCTAAATTGCAAAAACAGGGAAATTTTGAATTTTTCGAAGGTGTTTATGTAATCTCTATTTAAAGAAGCTAAGGCTTCATTTGTAAACATAAGGAGATATAATCTCACACTCACTTCAATAAATTTATTCTGTCTCAAGATCTCTCTAATATTGGCAACAATACTCTCTTATACTCTCTTTCGTCCATTCTTAGTTACTCAAGTACTCTCATTCTCTCGAGTTACACATAGCTTTCTCTCACTTCTCTCTTTATTCTTCACATTCTCTATGAGATAGACTCTCAAAATCCAACATGGTATCAGAGCATTAGCTCCCTAACCTTTCAAGTTTCTGCATTTTATCGTTCAATTGGTTTAGTTTCTTGTTCCAATCGATTTAAAGATTTTTATAATCGGTGAAAAAGTGTTTTAAACCTTTGTTTCTTTCTAAATCGATTTGTCAAAATGTTTAGTCGGTTGAAAAATGTTCAAAGGGGTTTTCTTGTTGTTTTCATTTGGTTTCTTAAAGTTTTGAAGCATAAGCTTCGGTTTATTAAAGATTGAGAAGGATTTGAAGCTTTAAGCTTCAGTTTTGAAAAGTTAACCTTTGAAGATTTAAGCTTCTGTTTTTTAAAGGTTTAATTGGTTTTAAGATGGAAGGAAGGAGAACCAAGTCACTTTAAAACTTGTTTATTAGTGGGATTTTGCCTTTATGGGTGGAAGTGAAAAGATTTGATGAATCCATTTTTATTTCATCTTTAAAGAAGGAGAAACATGTAGACTTTACTCTTATAAGTTTAAGTTCGTGTTGAATCCAAATTCTCTAAGGGACAAACCCTTTTCTAAGAAGAGAACCTGGGTTGCTTTAATTTTATAAGATTAAGCACCATATTGAATCCAAAAGTCTAAGGAAGAGAATCATGGTTATTTGTTTCTATAAACAAAAGAACATGTTGAATCCATTTTTCCTTTAAAAAGAGAACCTTGGTTACTTTACTTTTATAAGTGATAGAACCATGTTGAATCCAAAAGAAAAAACCAAAGTCAAACCAAAGAGAATCTAAGCTAGTTTCAGGATTCTCTCTAAAAACTTTAAGGTTCAAGAGACATCAATCAAGTTACTCTTCGAATTGACGTGGACCTAGTTGTTTAGCCGAGACAAGTTTTAGCCAAGTTACTCTTCGGACCAGGGGCAGATCTAGACAACAAATATGTATGGGGCAAAATTAATTTGATATATAACAATAAATTA
>OVBE01001530.1:0-35984 GCA_900406425.1 Iberis pinnata
TATATATATATATATATATATATATATAAAGTGTTATAATATTTAACTTCATAGTTAGTTATAATATCATATGCCAGTGGCCATGTTCGAACCCTAGTCTGTTAACAAGGTAACAATGGTGACATAACCACTAGGCCACTTGATCCTTGTTAATACCTTATGATTTATAGTTTCTTTATTTAGGGACTTAATAGCCGGACTGAGTTAAAACCGATTTAGAAAATGTTATGAAGTAAGAAAGATACATAGCCGAGTCAAAACTCTTTACTTAATTCTTAAAATCGCCAGTAGTAAGACGGTTTACCGCAATTCAGAATCCTATGATACAACCGTGGATATCTTCATTAAGCTTTACTCTTAAACACAGTCTGATCTAACTTAGTATCAAACGATACTCTCGAGACAAAAAGAAAGGGGAATTTGTTGAAACAGAGTTTTTTTATTTATTTATAATCAAAACCGAAAACCTATACGTTTTTTGTTTGTTGAGTCGAAAATGAGATGGATAAGAATGAATGAAGAAATCTCTATTTATAGGAGACGAAGAAGCATCATGTGAAAGGATGTGACATTTGGTCAATACATCTTTTCACATGAAAAGACAAACCCCTTCGTTACACATTTTCAATTGGTGTTCATTCGACCAACGTTTGCAATTGTTCGCTTGATTGGATACCAATTGAAAATGTGTAACGAAGGGATGTGTATTTTCACCAAAGTTCACATCCTTTCATGTGAAAAGGTGCATTGATGATAGTAAGATTTGTTAGTCTTAGATTGCTTCAATTCCCTACTGCACTATCATTGTCATTGTAGCATATAGGGTGTCGATCCAAATGGGTGATGTTATTAACCACTCTAGATATGAACAGAATTATTAATTCAAGTCAAACAAGAAAAAATGTTTTACTAACAATTCCTAAACGAAAGGAACAAACTGGAAATAACAAAACATAAAATCTATCATGCATAAACAAAAACTAAAGAATAAACAGCAAGTATTCTAAAAACAGGGAAAAAATGGTACTAGAAATGTAATCAGAGAAAACAGTTCCTAAGGATGGGGGTAATTGATCAGTGATCCTCCTTGGTCTACCTAGATGTCAAACATACCTCAAACAAGAGCTATCACTAGACAACATATTCATAAACAACCAAATTCAATATCTTGATAGATGATCTCAAACTAAGCAATATCTAGACCTAACTCTCGTTAACGGAACACTACCTAGCAGGCATGAAGAGACAATCTGTTAAAGCCAATAAACACCATAGACAACCAATCTCATGGACTAGGAATGTAAATCTTTGACATCACATTGTTCAGGCATTTCATCGGGCACATTTTGGGTGCGGAAATGCCTAAGTTCAAATTTCAATCGGTTAAAGGGAAATAAGCATTAAGAACAATGAAACAAAAATGATCTATGAACAATCAAGCTTAGACACCTAGGAGAAACAAGGGTTCAACACCAATCTACCCCATCCTTAGAAACTCGGGAAACTACTCACTACAGATGGTAAGTATGAAATAAAAAAACTCAGAAAACAAAACTACTAAACAAATCATCTGGATCAAAAGTCAAACTCTTAAGAACATGTAAGAACAACAAAATCAGAAAACCAGAAGATGATGGTCAAAAGCAGAAAAATCAGAGATGCAGGAGATGACTCTCAAGACTAGCAAGAACATGAACCCAAAAAAACAATGGTGATCATATACATGAGTAACATAAACTCTGAAAATGATGATAAAGTGAAACATGACCACAACCCATAAATGATGATCAACTTAGAAAAAAAAGATTAAAAGCATAAAATGAAAGATCAATATGCACCAGATAACTTTAAAGTAAGCATGAATGAGAAGAAATCATAAGCAAAACAAGAATTTCATAAGGATTCTGGGTTTGATCATCCAAAAACATTCGAAAGGAAAAATAGAGAAAAAAATCTAAAAGAAAGACATGAAATAAAGCTTAAAAAGGCATAAAAAAGCATAGGTTCAAATGGAGGCGTTTTTAGTGTTTATATAGTGGTTTAGGAAAACCCTAAACCACTAAAAGAAAAATGATTAAAATATGCACGTGGTTCAACTTGATCTATGAAGGAAAAGTCTGGCTCGAACAGGGGTCAAGTCGTGATCGAGTCGGGACTGTAGGGGTCATCGAGTAGGGATCATCGAGTCTAAATTTTTAGGTTCATTGAGTCGGTTTTTTTGGGTCGTCGAGTCTGGATTCTTAGGGTCATCGAGTCGGGTTTTAGGGTTATCGAGTCGGGTTAGTCGTGGTCGAGTTGGTGAAGACGAGTGGTCGAGTTGGATTTTCCCTTGATGTCGAGTCCTTTTTTACGGTTATGCACCTTTTTTAGGGTCATGCACCTTTTTTAGGGTCTTGGTCAAGTCCTTTTTAGGGTCATGCACCTTTTTTAGGGTCTTGGTCTAGTCCTTTTTTAGGGTTATATGCACTTTTTTTAGGGTCTTGGTCGAGTCCTTTTTTAGGGTCATGCACCTTTTTCTCCTTCTTCAGATTCCCATGTTGTTATGAAAATTCCATAAGTACATGAAATATCTTCAGAATGCACATGTATGCTATTGCTAATGCAGAATTACCTAAAAATGCAAACTTACTAAGAAAGACCTATGAATGCAACATATCTACAACTAAAGGAGCCTAAAATGATGATAAATGACTTCATAAAACACGTAAAATGCAGAGACATCAACTCTTCCAAACTAAATCCTTGCTTACCCTCAAGCAAGTAATTCATAAGCTTGGGAGAGCAGTTTGAAAATGGGGATTCAGAACCAAAACATGCTGATAAAATAAGAAATATCAATGTCCAGGTTACTAATTCTAGAATGCAATCTCATCTCATCATACTTAAAAACTTTAGCCGTACTCATCAAAGTTCAATTCAGATCAGTTCCAACCTACTCAATGCATTCAAATCCATTTATCTCTTTAACATTCATTAAACAAAAATCATGGATCAAGTTATGTACATTCATTGAACTCATTTGGTTAAGAGACCGGTTAAGGGAAAAAATGGCCCCTTCATGCATCGGTTAATATTTCCAGAACTGGGATCTATCAGAAAGGGAATGAGCTTTAGCAGAATGCTAAATGTAAGAACACTTAGATGCATACAAGAATAGAATCCCATCTACCCGAAGTCACAAAAGGTAAAAGTTTTCCTACTTCTAAACCCAATAGGAGATCTTAATTTTACCCTTTTAAGTTCAAAGTGATCTTCATGATTCACGTTTTCTCCTTTTTCATTTTTTCCTTAAAAAATCTTAGGGGATGTTTCCTTCTTTATCAGCTTCTACCAGACTAATTTTTTCTGATTTTAGCATCTATGGTTTCTATTCCTTTTCGTTTTCCATTAACTTCTTGGGCCCTATACCCTTTTCTTTATCATTTCCTTTTTCTATTTTTGCATAAATCATGCTTTTCATAACATTACCCCCAAATCCTCTACTAGACTATTTTATTTTCTTTTTCATTCCTCCCCTAAGAATTCATAACCATTTCCTTTTCCTTCACCAATTTTCCGACATGTTTTCTTCTTTTTCAACCCAACCCAAATACCCAGAATCAAACCTCATCTAGTCATATCTAGTCCAAAAATGTGAACTAGAACTACATGAAATTCCATTCCTGTCCAAACCTAATACTTTCTATCAAACTCATTCCATAAAAAAACCTAACACTCAGTAATAGATAAATGGCTTGAAAGAAGGGTAAGTTCAAGGGTGGAAAGTCTATTTGGATTAACAAGAGTGGTGAAAACGGTAGAAGATAATCCAAATATGTATATACTACCCATGAATTCAAATCCAATGCATAAACATGATAATTAAATGTCAAGTTCAGGTTCCAATAAGTAGAGATAAATTTCATATCACAACATGCTTCAGAAAAGAAAAGATCATGAAATTTCATATTCCAAGTATGGTTTAGTCTTAGTTCAAACTTAATCAGAATGCATTAGACAACTAATAACCAGAGCATTGACGCTATCTAATGAAGCAGCACATTTACAAGGTTGTAATCATCCTAGTCTCCAATACAAATGCAGAGAACCTAAAAAGCCTACATACAAAGCCTAACAAGCTAATGCAACTACACGACACTTTGTTTTAAAATCATTTTTCATATTTTTTTTCCAATTTTTTGGTTTTCGTATGCCTTAGATGCAAAATTGAAATAAGAAAACAAGCAAACTGATTAGATACCTCCTAAAATCTCCCCCAAACTTAAATTAGACAGTCCTCTATGTAATAAAAATTCGAAGGAGAACTTAGGACCAAAACGCAACAACAAAACAAAAATATGCTACGGTATATACAATAAAAAAAGATTTGGAGTGATACTGCATTCAGGTTGAGTTGAAGAAGGTGGCTAATCGAGCTCATTTGATGGAGTTGTTTGGTTTCGGGTGTTGATCAAAATGACTTCCCAGGCTCGACCTAAAACTTTTGGGCTCGACCGAAAAATGGTTCGGGCTCGACATGAAACTTGTTGGGCTCAACCAAGATTTTTTTTTCGGGCTCGACCATAAAATTTTTTGGGCTCGATTAACAAGCACATGATCGCAGAACCAAAAGACTCTCCAAGCACATGACTTCATGTTGAATCTATCTTTCTCTTTTCCCTTATACCAACCATCAAAGCTATGATTTTATGGTACCTAAAACATCAAAACCAAATAAAAACTTAAAAGAATTAGTAGAAAAACTAATCATGAATTTGAAAGAAAAAAATTATGTAAAAGGATAGACATGAGACTTCTTCCCAAGTGGGCTTGTTTATAGTCTCTAAGCTTGACTTCCTGTTTAAACGCTATTAACCCCAAGATGGTTCTCCAAAGAGAACTAAGGTTCCTTCACCAAGTTTTCTTCCCGGACTTATCCAACCATTGTTCGGTTTAGCTTGGTTGTTCACTTTCGAATCCTTATCAGGCTCTAAAACAAGTATGATTGCTCCATCAGGTGCAATCTCCTTGATTATGAAGTTCCTTGAGCACTTTGGGTTCACATCTCCTGGAAAATGCTTGAGCTTTGGGTTGAGTAGGAACACTTGATCACCACTCTTGAGGTCCATTGTTGGGGCTTGAGGCTCAAAACCATTTCCGAAAGAAGTTGTGCCCGAAGTTAGTTCTTGAGGTGGGCTCTACTCAAGCTGGTGCTTGAGCTTAGAATCTGATTCTCCTGAAATGGGAAATTTGCTCACTCTAGTAGCCAGCCTCAATCTTCTAGTTTTCTTTAGTTCTGCAAAAACTCTTGCATCTGACCCTTTTACACCCCCAAATGCCTCTTGATGCTCTGAAGCCTTGTTTGGGTCCTTCATCAACGCGTACTCCAATGAATCACTGCTTAAGTACCCATCTTCATGATTGTCCTCATTCCTCTCCTTGATAGAGAATAGCAGACCTTGGATTATATGCTTCTTTGTCTTGTCCTTGATGTTGAAAATCATCTTTGGACTATTCCCCATGTTCAATCTGATATTTCCCTTCTTGACATTGATCACAACCCCAACCATAGCTAAAAATATCCTTCCTAAGATCAATGGATCTTTTGGAGCCTTGTCCATATCCAAAACCATAAAGTTTGTGGGTATCTCTACACTCCCAATTTTGATAGACAAGTTCTCCAAGAGTCCATGAGGGTTCCTAATGGATCTACCAGCCAAAATCATAGATATGTTGAAGGTTTTATACTCATTGAGTCCCATCTTCTTGGAAACAGAGAGAGGCATCAAGTTGATGGATGCTCCTAAATTGCATAGGCATTTGTTGAAGGTCAATGGACCTGGTGAGCATGGTAGAGTGAATGAGCCAGGATCTTCTTGATTATCTGCTATTATGGCATTACATTCATCATTTGGTACCAAAATTCCTTGAGCTTGCAAAGATTGTTGGGTACTTCTCTGTTATCTCCTTCTTGAACCTTGATGGGTATGGTAACTTCAGAATGTAAGTTGGAGAAACGAATGGTGTGTCTTTCTTCTGCGTAGCAGATGGTTGTTCAGCTGGACTTGGCTTGATTCTGGCAACTGATGGTGGCTGTGATAACCTCTTAGAATTAGTTTTTGCAGGTTCTTCATTTTCAGCTCCATTTATACTCAAAGTCCCCCAAACTTGAACCTCATTGTCCTCAATGACGTTGGTAGGACAATTTGCAGCAGGTGTAGCTTGTCCACTCACCAAAAATATGGCATTGACGTGTGCATAGTGATATCACTCGGTTTTAACACTTTATAGTGGGTATTTATACCTACTATTTGGTGTTATTCCAGTGCTTTTCTTGTGCTTTTAGCATGTTTTCAGGAATCTAGTTGTTTGGGACGTTTTGGAGTGAAAATGATGATTTTTAGAAGAATTCAGGTGCAAATGGACCAAATTGGAGCAGAAGGATCGATCCATGCTTGAGCATGTTCGAACCTGCATTTTCACTGAGGATTTTAGATTGATCGATCACGTTTTAAGCACAAATCGATCGATCCAAGCATGGATCAATCAATCCCTTTACACGAAGAAGATAGTTTTCAAGCAAAATGACACATTCGTCCTCAAGACTTATTATTAGTTTTCCTTATTGGGTTTTTATTTTTATTTATTTTAGAAACTATAAAAGCCTCTTAGTTTTAGTTTAGAACACACAACACTTTTATTTGAGAGAACTTTGCAGAGAGGAGGGATTTCTTCAGTATTCAAGAGATTTATGAACTCTGATTTCAATTTATAAAATTTGGTTTTTAATTGCTGCAATGTTTACTCTTTTGATGATTTTTGTCTTTGTTATCATGTTTGAGTAGTTTGATTGTTAGGTTTTAAGGTTTATCCCAGGGAAACCATATTGAATGCTAGGCTTTGATAGAATGGATAGAAATTGTTAGGTTCTCAGTCTAGATTTGTTCTTATTGCATGAATTAGAGTAGCTAACTAGTTCATTGATCTTAAAAATATAAACTCAAAGGGATTTTGTTTAGATGTCTGATCTAATCTAGATGAGTAAGTGCCTTTGCTTGTGGGAGTATTTCTTATGGACTTATGAACTTATCGAATCTGAATTGAATTTCACGTCTAAATCATCTAAATACGGCGAGAGTTTTTCTTTATTGATTTAAACATAGGGATCTAATACCTAAGGGGATGATTAGTCTATATTTTTTTCGAGTTGGGAACTATTTTCAAAGAAAATCTTGCATGTTAACCTTCACCTTTAACCTGACTACATGTGGATCTCCTTATTGCCTAGCATTTTCGTTAATTGTTTTACAACCGTTTTTAAATTCATTGTCATTTCTACTTTTAATTCACAATCATCATTTTTAATTTTGTTCCTAGCTTGATTCAATTTTTAACTGAGAGTCGTACGTTCTTGGTCTCTGCGGATCTGATCCCTCATATACTACTACGTTTGCTATGCATTTGCAGTGAATATATTTGTGTTAAAACCTAAGTGTATCAAATAGTCCTTTGGCATCTGAATTGCTTTACCTGAAAGTTGGCTAATTGTCTTTGGAGTAGAGGCAGAAGTAGAGGCGGTGATACTCTCCAAATAGTTCACCCGTGAGGTTAAATTTGCAATTTTTGTATAGATGGTAGTGAATGAGGAGTCCATCTTATTGTTGAATTCAACAAACTTTTTTGATGTTTCCATTGCACCATTTGCTTGACCTTGGAGAATTTGTTGTAGCATTGCTTCAATGTTGGAAGGTGGAGCTGGAGGTTGTTGAGGGGTGAAACCAGGAGGTGCTCCCCCTTGTTGTTGTTGCTTGGGAACAAATCCTTGATTTTGTGGCTGACCATAATTGATGAAGGGTTTGCCATGTTGCTGTTGTGGGGGATATACCTGATCTTGGTAATTTGCGACATTGTTGCTTTGATAAGAGATATTGGGGTTTGTGTAATTGATAAAGCCTTTGTTGTATCCCCCTTGGTTCTGGACATAGCTTATCTCCTCATGATGTGCAGTCACTCCATCTTGAACTTGAAATTGCTCTTATGCACTAACAAAGTGCACTTGTTGCTGTTGTGAAAGAAGGGATTTATCCAACTTATCATTCAAAGACTTCATATCCTTCCTAGTTCTGTCTTCAGAATCAGAACTATCTGAAGGAGTACGATCATAGTCGTCATTGTAGTTCCCATATGACTGTGCTAAGTTCTCCACTAGCTCCCAACCGTCATCAACAACTTGGTTCAGGAAGCTCCCATTGCTTTATGTATCTAGTAACATCCTGATCTTGGGGGAAACTCCTCTATAGGGAGTACTAAGAAGTGACTTTTTTCTGAAACCATGATGGGGACACTGCAAGTATACCCCTTGAACCTCTCCCAAGCTTCGCAAAATGTCTCGGAATTCCTTTGCGCGAAACCAGAGATATCATTCCTCAACCTTGTTGTCCGTGATGTAGAGAAAATTTTGGCAAGAAAAGCCTTCTTGCAGTCATTCCAGGAGCTGATGAAATTCGGAGGTAGAGCCTTCTCCCAGTGGTGCGCTTTATCACCTAAAGAGAATGGGAAAAGGTAGAGTTTGAAAGCGTTCTCACTCACTCCATTTATCTTGGCCAGACTGTAGAGTCTATCAAACTCGTCAAGATGATCCAGGAGGTCCTCCATTGGTAGCCCGTGAAACTTGTTCGCCTGAGCCATCGCTATCAAGCTGTGCTTGATTTCAAAATTGTTGTTGCTCACAGCTGGTGGAGCAATCCCATGGCATTGAGTGTGGATGCTTGGTGCATCACCAACAGCAATAGATCGCCCACCAGAAAGGAAATTGTTGTTAATATTCTCCATTTTCAAATCCAACCTTCTTAGATGAACCAATCGTTCTTGTTCCCTTCTAGCTCGAGAGTGTTCCCTTTCAAGAGCACGAATGTCTTCAACGAGTGGAAGTAAGCCAGTTGGTAATTTGCTTCTCATGTTCATACATTGGAGTTAGTGCATGAAGTACCTGAAAATAAAGAAAACAAAGTGAGAATGTGTGTGGAAAAAGAACTTGATCTTAATAGATCCAAAATCCAGAATGTAATAAACAAACACCCAATCGGCAATGGCGACAAATTGATAGGAAGATTTTTTAGTTTTACACTACTTCAATTCCCTACTGCACTATCATTGTCATTGTAGCATATAGGGTGTCAATCCAAATGGGTGATGTTATTAACCACTCTAGATATGATCAGAACTATTAATTCAAGCCAAACAAGAAAAAGAGTTTTACTAAAAATTCCTAAACGAAAGGAACAAACTGGAAATAAAACAAAACATAAAAGTTATCATGCATAAACAAAAAGTAAGGAGTAAACAACAAGTATTCTAAAAACAAGGAAAAAGATAGTACTAATCAGAGAAAACAGTTCATAAGGATGGGGGTAATTGATCAGTGATCCTCCTTAGTCTACCTAGATGTCTAACATACCTCAAACAAGAACTATCACTAGACAACAGATTTATAAACAACTAAATTCAATCTCTTGATAGATGATCTCAAACTAAGCAATATCCAGATCTAACTCTCGTTAATGGAACACTACCTAGCAGGCATGAAGAAACAATCTGTTAAAGCCAATAAACACCATAGACAACCAATCTCGTGGGGGGTAGGAATGTAAATCTTTGACATCACATTGTTCAAGCATTTCATTAGACACATTTTGGGTGCGGAAATGCCTAAGTTCAGATTTTAGTCGGTTAAAGGGAAATAAGCATTAAGAACAATGAAACAAAAGGGATCTATGAACAATCAAGCTTATACACCTAGGAGAAACAAGGGTTCAACACCAATCTACCCATCCTTAGAAACCTGGGAAACTACTCACTATACATGGTAAGTATGAAATAAAAAAACTCAGAAAACGACACTACTAAACAAATCATTTGGATCAAAATTCAAACTCTTAAGAAATGTAAGAATAGCAAAATCAGAAAACTAGAAGATGATGATCAAAAGCAGAAAAATCAGAGATGCAGGAGATGACTCTCAAGAACAGCAAGAACATGAACTCAGAAAAACAATGGTGATCATACACAGCAGTAACATAAACTCTGAAAATGATGATCTAGTGAAACATGACCAAAACCCAGAATTGATGATCAACTTAGATAACGAGATTAAAAGCATAAAATGGAAGATCAATAGGCACCATATAACCTTAAACCTTGAACTAAGCATGAATGAGAAGAAATCATAAGCAAAACATAAATTTCATAAAGATTATGGGTTTGATCATCCAAAAACATTCAAAGGGGAAAACAGAGAAAAAAAAAACCTAAAAGAAAGACATGTAATAAAGCTTAAAAAGGCATAAAAAGCATATGTTCAAATTGAGCGTGTTTAGTGTCAACATATCTACAACCAAAGGAGCCTAAAATGATGATAAATGACTTCCTAAAACACGTAAAATGCAGAGACATCATTGGACCTAAGGTCACATCCTTTCACATGATGCCTCTTCATCTCATATAAATAGAGTCTCCCTTATTCATTCTTCTCCATCCAATTTTCGACTCAACAAACAAAAAATATAAAGGTTTTCGTTTTTGAACATAAAATAAATAATAATATAGTTTCAAAAAGTTTTGTCTCGAGACTATCGTTTGATACTAAATTTGATTAGGCTTCATTTAAGAGTAAAGTTTAAAGAAGGTATCCATGGTTGTATCATGGAATTCTGAATCGTGGTAAACCGTCTTACTACGAGCGATTTTAAAAATCAAGATTGTAGGGACCGAATAACCGGACTAAGTGAAAATTTAGAAAACGCTATGAATTAAGAAAGACACATAGTCAAGTCGAAACTCTTCCTTAATTCTTAAAATAGTTTGTAGTAAGAAGGTTTACTATGATTCAGAATTCCAGAATACAACCGTAAATACCTTCGTTAAGTTTTACTCTTAAATGAAGCCTGATTAAACTTAGTGTCAAGCGGTACTCTTGAGACAAAAAGAAAGGAGAACTTTTTGAAACTGAGTTTTATTTATTTATTTTATGTTCAAAAACGAAGAACTTTAGGTTTCCGTTTGTTGAGTCGAAAATGGGATGAAGAATAATGAATGAGGGACATTCTATTTATAGGAGAGGAAGATGCATCATGTGATAAGATGTGACCTTTGGTCAAGGCACATTTTCACATGAAAAGACACACCCCTTCGTTACACATTTTCAATTGATGCTCATTCGGCCAACAGTTGCAATTGTTCGCTTGGTGACTTTTCACCTATAAGTTACTTCACTCATAAATTCACTCAGCTTAAGTGTTAGTTGACCAGTCCATCCAACTAGGTAAGTACTCATTCAGCTCATTGAGCTTGGTTGAGCAGCCCTTTTACTCACCTAGCCGAGCTAGCTAGTCTTTCTAGCTAGTTCAACTCACTTAGCTGTCTAATTTCTCATTCAAATTTACTTCAATTTCGACAAAAACAACTTTGTCAAAAATGAGTTCCAATACGTTATTGATAGATGTGATAAAAATAACAGATCCTTGAAATTCCTTATATAAGCTCATATTATTCCTTTAGTCAATTCTATTAGGACTTTTAGTACTATTTATGTCATATTATAACAATAACACTAGTAACTTTTATTATTATATTGCAAGTATTCATCTTCCTTCCATTATTGATTGCGTTGCTTCGTTAATAGAGAACACATAGTCGGACGACACTGGACGCTAGTGCAGTTTAACACATTGGTGAAAGTTGGCTGTTTCGGAACTGGAAGATCATGATCGTGGCTCAACATGTAAACGATTTGTGAAACTGTGGGTCGGTCTTCAGGATGATTTTGAATACAAAGAAGTGCTATGTGAACGCAACATATAGCTTCTTTTGAAGTATACAATTCACCCAATACTTCATATATGATGTTTACACCTTTTGTGTCACACCAAGATTTTCATGCCTACAATTTAAATTCCAGAGATTGTAAATTACAAAAGTATCATACAATCTCAATTATATATATTTCTTTTAAAAAGTGTCATAATTGAGTTTTAAGACATTAAATTTAAATCATGACTAAAATCTTAGTCCCTTGAACACTAAACCTCCAATTCGCGAATTCAAATCTAAAAATTAAAATTTTAAACTCTTAAAATTCAATCATTATGATTTTCTTATTTTTAGAACTAAAACATTTTAATAATATTTTTAAAACATGTGAGAGTGTGATATATTTCTCTCGCACTCAGTTTTAATAGTATTTTATGGAATTTCTCACGAAAAATAATTTTAACTTAAATAAGTTAAAAAAATAACTAAAATTTGTTTATTTTTCAAAACGATAAGATAAAACAATATATAGAAGCACGTACATGAGAAATGAGATTGTTTTTGGTCGTTATGCACAAATTTAGTCGCCTTTATGCCCGATATGATCTCTAATAACAACACTTCAAAACTGTATATATTCGATTTCTCTGAAAATATTATGCTTAATGCATATATCCGATTTCTCTGTATATATCTACTAACATGTAACCGCTAAAATTAACCATTGTACCAAAAGTAAATCCTAGGAATTTGATCTTGACAAAGAATTTATTTACAAAATTTACAATGATATATTTGATTAAAAAAGATATCAGTTTGTTTCTATTTAGATTCAAACAAAAAGATTTGCGGTTCCAAAATATGAGATCTTAGGGTTCATTTCATCGTCAAGAAGAATGTTGTTGGCCTCAAGATCTTTATGGATGATCTTGAGACATGGGTCTTCATGTAGATCTTGAATCCTTTTATTGTCCCAATTACTATATTCATACGCTTCTCCCAATAAAATTCCTTGAATTTACGAGGGTCTATATATGTGACCCACAAGAAAAATAAATAATGAAACTTTGAGTAGTTTTAGCTATATACTTATTAATTTTTAACCGAATAGTAAAGCATCAAAGCTCTTATTAGACATATACTCATAAATAAGGAGTTTCTCATATCCTTCCATGTGGTGCCCTAAAAGCCTCACAAGATTCTTGTGTTTGTTGAAGCTTTATGAGAAAAAAACTCTCTAATTATATATATATATATATATATATATATATGATTTAACTATTATTTTAATATACTTAAATATATAATTTTTTATTGTTTCTCAAACTAATTATATCATCTTACAAATTTATTATCAAATATTTTACTTATATTTTCCTTATGTTTTACTTACATTTTACTTCTATTTTTCTTATATTATATAAAAAGAAAAATAACTCAATAAATATGAGTAGGAACGATTAAATGAATATCTGAATAGATTTTAATGCTAAAAATTTTAAATGGATACCTTAGATAGAAAACAATATGAGATAAAACGTCATTCCCTCTGTGTTATTAGCATCGAGTTGTTGGAGATTGAAGATATCGCTTTTCCAAATAGCATAGGTTGCATAGGCAGGGGCGGATGCATTCATAGAAATATAGTGCAAGTGCACCCAACCAAATTGTAAAATTTTTCCTACTAATTAGTGTATTTTGTTTAGAAATGATTATGCACCCATTCTTTATTTTTTGGTTTTTAATCTCTTATGTTGATGGTAAAGTAGATAACTCTATAATTTCAAAACTTAAGTTTATAAAACCATTCTTTTATATTAACTTTGATATAATTTTCTTTTTAAAAAAATTCAATACATTTAAATTTAAATCATTATTGATTTACAGATCTTGTACAAAATGAATCTATCTTTAAAATTTATGTTAATTGGTATATTTTCACACACAACAAATCGAGAATGTACCTTAGTATTTTTAAAATATTTTCAATATTTTAAAATGATCGATTATCCAATAATTCTCCGTAATACCTAATATAGTGGTTGGTCATATTTGGTTTCATTTGTATTTCTTTTTTATGATGAATAATTATATTTTTATTTAAAATATAAATTTAATTAGTTAATTATATTAAGATTATAAAATTAAATAAATATGTAAATTAATTTGTGTACCAAACAAAATTTTATTCTAGATCCACCACTGAGCATAGGCCTTACAAAAGCATTTAGTTGGAAAATTTGATTCACATGTTCCTTTCAAGAAATCCTCTGCGGGTCTGTGGCTAGTTTAATGTTCTGAAGAGCAAGAAGCTTGTCATTGCTCTCGCCACATTTAGTTAAAAACGACTCACTTACACATTTAGGAGATGATGGTTCATAATCATACGAGGTGATAGCATTGCAACTCGAATTTTTGTTGCATATCTCAAATGAGCCACAAAACCATCAATATTATATAAATGGCTAGGTGCAGACCACATAGGCACCCAAGATTGGTTGTCCTCTAGCCAATTGTATGCGACTAACCGTCCCGAAGCATCCATAACCAAGCAAAATAGGCTTTGGTAACGTACTGAATATGTGATATAGGACTCATTCACATTGAATTCAAAGCTTAAGTTACGACTAAGTACAACTTTCTTGAAGGCTTTAAGTCGATAATCCCATGCCCTACTCGACCAATATTATTTGGATCCATTCCAAACCATGACGAGAGAGTTTTTGGTAACGGAGTCAATCTCGAGAGAGTATCCACCCGGTGATCGTCAAAATTGTTCCAAGAAGTGAGAAATTTGCTTCTTGGGTTCAACATGAATATGGCACCAGGAAGCCAAGTATCTGAGGGATTGACAATACTATGCTTTAATACAACTGCTTATGAAGTGGACCCATCTCTCAGGACTAGATTACCGTTAATGAGAACAATCGTTTGAATATCTTCATTGCCTATTGTAAAAATCCTAGTTGACCAAAATATACTCTCAGTGAAAAGATCTTGAAGAAATAAGTCACATATATATAGGGTAGGAGTTTGTCGATTCACCACCCAAACTATAGTTTTTTCAAGGGCTTCATTGATTTGTTTGTATCATATGCCTAAGTAGAACAAATTAGAAGTACATTATGTGAAGAGACCGAGTCCAAAAACACCATCACTTGAAACAATAGTGTTATATCCTGAAAGACAACGATTGTAAGAGATCGTATCAATCACAGAAGAAACTTGTAAAATTAAGAAAATCATCAATAGTCCGCCGGAGGTGGATGGTTTGAAAAACATGATCTTCTTGCAGCTTTCCATATTGAATGACACCACGTTTCAGAAGATTGTGTAGCAAACTAGCAATTAATCATTATATATATATATATATATATATGAGAAAAAAAACTCTCTAATTATATATATGATTTAACTAATGTTTTGCTCTACTTAAATATATAAATTTGTATTGTTTCTCAAACTAATTATATCATGTTACAAGTTTATTATCATTTGTTTTACTTATACTTTTTTAATATTATTTAAAAATAAAAATAACTCGATAAATATGAGTAGGAGTATTTAAATGAATATTCAAATAGATTTAATGTTAAAACTGTTTAGGTGGATACCTTAGATAGAAACCTTTTTAATATTTATCATATATATATATATATATATATGTGTGTGATAACAAAAGAAGACGTTAGTTGAGAATATCTAAATAGTTATAATAAAATCGTCAAATAACAACATTAATCTCATAAGGGATCTCATCTCATAAATATAGATCTACAATGGGATTTTGGGATCATATAAAAATAAATTAAGATCGTTAAGAATATAAATTATAATTAATTGATTAAAATTCACTTGGTAACATCAGTTTTCATAATTTGGGGGCCTCAAGATTTATTTAAAAAAATGGTGGCCTGAGACAAATACCTCAATTGTATAATTTAAAGCACGACTCTGATTCACATAAGCTATTCACTTAATTTTATGGTTACTAGTGGTTGCCTCGCCCTTCGGGCGGGTTGTACAATTTTAGTTACTTTATTCATAAAAATTCATATACTTGTTTGTATATGAATTTTGTTATGTTTCTAATGTGCTTTATTCTTTGCATTTGGAATTTTTTTTTGTTATCGGCTTTTTCGTTATTTTTCTTATACGTTTTTAGGTCTAGTCATAGAATTTATTAGTGTGGATCCTTTAAACAAATTGAATATGCCAGCTATATTTCTTTGCCTTTACACGTCTCTTTTCATTATCGTGTGTAACAAAATTTGATAGACAATGAGAAAAATGTGTTCGCTAATTTGTTTTTTTTGTTACAAACACTATATATTTTTCAAAATGAGTAAACACATTATGATTATAAACACATTAAATACATATGATTAAAACAAAATAAAGAGTAACAGTCAAGAATAATGAAGTGTCATGATTTAAGCATACTTAAGATGAGGTGGATCTTGTGAAAAAAGAAGAAGTTGAACTTTATGTATATAAATTTAGGATAATACATTGGCACTACCGATCTCATTAATAGAGATGTTAAAACGAGTATTTTACCATATCCTAACTAAAACAGACTTTAGCTCATATGTTTTTTTCATTATTTTAAAATTTTGAATAGTTAAAGTTTTGGTCAATTTACCCTTAAATAATAGGTGGATAGCCTAACTAATGTACAATTTTTTAGTTAATTTAATAATTAATATAATGATTTGGATTTTTTTTTTCGAATACGTGTTATCTGATAAGATAAATCTATCACCCGATAAAGTGAAATCGCGGGTGCTATTGTTTTTAATAATTCTTCCAAGTATTTTTACCCAATATAATAAATTCATATGTAATCAAGATAAATCCATTATACCATATCTAACAAAAATCTTAATATCTCTCTCTAAAAGTACTCTCTTCTCTCTCTCGTATGTTGTTCTCACCGATTTGCTCTTTTCATCGCATGCGTCCGACTTCTATGCCGGTGTCTGGCGGCTCCGCTTTTCTTTTTCTTGTTGTTTTGTTTTTAATTTGCGGATCTCTCCCCCCTCCCTATTTCAATCTCGGTGTTACCAAATTCTCTCATCATTTGTCCAGAGGTTGCAACGCCGTTACTGTGCATGTCACCTATCCTCCCTTGCTTCATCGTCTCTAGACCAGGCCGTGTCTTTTCTTCGATTTCTATTTTGCAGGTCCATATGTTGGCGATCTTCTCGCCTTTTGAGATGCATGCAACTTTAGAGACGGAGATATAACTTTGGGTTTTGGTTCCTTCGATTGTTGTGGCTGAGTCTCTCGGTAGCCGGGTTTCGTTGGTTTCGGGTGAAGTTTTGGTGGCATGCTCCTCCTTAAGTGATTTTCTGTTCGACTTCTACTATCTCTTATGCAGTTAGTGATGAGGTGTGGCGGTGGCTCAGCTGGCCCAGTTGGTTGGACAACTGGTTAGTGGCGGAGAGGTTCAATGGTTGTTTAGGGCACGCTTCATGGAGTTGAGCTTAGAAATTGGCCGAAATAATCTTCCCTTGAGCCCATTTTGTTTTTCAACCAGGCCAAAAGCTCTTTTGTTTTAACTTTCACTTTCAAATCTGTAATTATTTATGTGTCGTGGGTTATTTGTAGTTTTAATAATTGTTAATTTATTGTCTTTAGATAGGGAAAAACAGACTCGTTCGAGTATTTATTCGGTACGAAAATTCCCGATTTGTCGGGTAATCTTATGTCGGTTTAGAAAGTTATTTCTTTCTAGCAACCGTGGTCCTTCAGGATTTGTTCCACTCCTTTTAGGAGTTGTAGTTGTCGTTTCCTCTCATGTTGAGCAGTTACCCTTTGTGGGTTTGTATTTTTCCCTTTGTGGGACTTGTAATATCCTTTATGGGTTTGTTTTTCTTCTAATCTAATACAATACAGTTGACGAAAAAATCAAACAAAAATCTTCATGGACTTTATTAAACCAATAAGAAGAAGACTATTGAAGGTAATAGACTTTATTAAACGACATGGTACAAAAATATACAAAAGAAAAACATTTAAGAGAACATAACCAAGGAGCAGAAAACGCCATCGATAGTTAGATACAATGCCACTTTCTTTTCTTCTTCAACCATTGTCACGGTTGGGACACATTCCCGAATTTAGAATCATCCCTCCCAATGGAAAATGACTTCATGTGAGTATTACTATAAAAAGAAACTTTTTGCTAGTACAGAGATTTTGAGGACTATCAAAAATTTTTAACTTACTTGAGAAAGGGTTAACCTTTGACACGAGACCTGGCTAGTACCTGGCCTATACCAAAACAGAACAATCGACGCAGCCAAGCGTATTTAGAGGTATCTTATTCTCAAAACATCGCTCTTTACGTTTCAAGTAAAACTTCATCAAAATGATTAACATTCTTGAACCCGACCCGTTGTTTTTGCAACAAAACTGTGAGGAGAACTGACAAATTCTTCGGGAGCCTACTCAGCAAATATTAAAGTTTTAATGAAATCTGCCTAAATTTCAAAGAGAGCATCAAGGATCATAAAGAAGCAAAAACTTCAAATTACTCACAGTTACATGTTTGATATTTCCTTAGCATTTGAAATCAAGAACTTGCTTTGAGAATGGAGAGTGCTTTAAATGCCTCATAACACTTGGATTACCGGTTCTTTCGTGAGGGTTAGTTCAAGTGGTTGCAAATCATCTGCCTTACATGAAGGCGGTTGATTTGCTTTTTACTTGTGAGTTAGTTACTAGAAGTAAACTCATAAGACGGATCTCCACTAGCTCTACAAAGACTCAAAGCAGATGATGACTCTTGATGTGATTTCTCTTGTGTAGGAGAAGAGGAGAAGGAGAAAAGAAGAAGAAGAATAAAAGGAGGCTAGAGAGAAAAAGAGGAGAAGAAATGTAGCTAGGGTTCTCTTTCTCTCCTTTTATAAATTTTAAAGAGAGGGGAGCTTTACCACAACGGAAACATCTTGTCTGTCTCTGAATGGTTTAACAATCCTTAGCCCAATGTTCGAGACGTCCACACTTTCTGAACTTCATACAAGCTCCATAATGTCTTTTACGACACCTCTTTCTCTGCTATCAATCATAACGACGAGTTACTGATTCCTATCTAGGTATCTTGGATGAATCATCCCTTCCATATTTGCCTTCATGACTCTTGGGGTAGAGATATGCAAGTCCCTCCTCATAATCTGCAGCCTTTTCTACTAGTTCCACCATGCTCTGGTAGTCCCGAATATAGCATCTAACTCTAATATCAGCATTAAGCCCCCTCATAAACCTCTGAATGAGTTCTCGCTCATCCATATAACACCCAACATACCTCCTTAGTTTTGTGAACTCCATCTCATACTCCCTAACAGTCATTTGATCCTTGACGAATCTCATGAAATTGTATCTCCAACTTGTCCATTATATGCTTTGGGAAGTACTTCTTGCTAAACTCACGGAGGAAATCCTCCCAAGTCAGTGGACGCCTTATGTTGCCACTACGCCTTCCCACCAGAGAAGTGCTTCCTTCTTCAGATACTGCACTACAAGATCTTTTCGATAGGCTAATGGGCACCTTATTGCCTCCATACTCCATTCGAACTTTACTTCCAGTGATCAGCTTCAGAGGGGTTAGACCTTCCCCCGAACGTATCCACGTTCATCTCCCGAAGGTGCTTCATAGCTTCCCAATAACTTGGTCCATGCTCTTGGGCTCTTACCGGTGGAGGTGGCGGAGGTTCTATTCCCCTAACATGTTCATACACTGGTGGAGGCGGGTACACTGGTGCAACTGGTGGAGACGGGTACACTAGTGCAACTGGTGGAGGGGGGTACACTGGTGCAACTGGTGGAGGCGGTTACACTGGTGCAACTGGTGGATGATACATCGGTCCTGTCGGTGGGTACATGGGTGGTGCGTACACCGGTGCCAATAGTGGTGGATGAACAGGTGCAACTGGTACTCCAAGTGGTGGTGGTAGGTCCAACTGGTGCTGCTATAGGAACGCTGTGGTTGAATAACTCAAAAGGCTCCTTAACTCGTTTAATAATTCCACTGGATCAACAACAACTGATGGAAATAGAAAGTGGTGTTATAACTGACTGGGCAGGCGCAATAACTGGATGAACCAAAGGCTGATAACTGGAGGAACCCCTCCAACATTAACTGGTGGTGCGTCACTAAGCATGACAAGCTGAACCATAACATTCCTTTGTCTTGTTGTAGATTTGAGAGATTCGCTCTCTCCCACACTTCCTGAAGACCTCTGAGGTGACTCACTCCTGGAGACTCTGAAAACTTGTGCGGGTCTTCCTCGACCACTCTTTGGCGGCATCTGTAAGGTAATAAGCTTATTAGGCTTGAGCAAAAACCATAACATCGTGAATATATAGAGTGAAGAACCGTTGTGCTGTTTTTAACTTTTCAAACCCTTCCTCGGTTTCCAAATATTCCATTTCTAAAAACTTTCCTTTTTGAAAACTAAAAAAAAAAAACGTTTTTCATAAAACTTTCACCTCAGGACTGCCTCCCAAGACAGAACCGGTTTGGAAAATCTATGCTTTGATACCACGTGTAACGACCCAACCCAGCTACCAAGGGGTAAGATCATCTTTTAATATAAACTTTATAAAACAAACGAATCTTTATTCAAAACCAAACGTGAAACAAAGTCTTAAATGAACATTAAATGCGATTAAACGACAATAAAACAAAATTCAAAGGTTCAACTGAAAAACGATAAATGAAAACTCCCAAAACCAGCACTTCGAGATCCCGAACTCGGTCTACTCGTTACGTTCACATGAAAAGGAAAATGTGAAGGAGAAAGGGGTGAGAAAACTCGTCAAACATGAGTTTACTCAGTGAGAGTGGATCCTAAGAACCCATGGATCTCTCACAACCAACTTTGCACTCAACCAAGCAAGTCTAAGCTTAAAACACACGCAAACGAACCTAAGGCTCTCCATCACACCTTACAAACAATGGTCTTACGCAGCTTCAGGGGCTGATCATCGTTTGAGAGTCATGCTTGATCCCCTGTAACTCTCCAGACGCTTCTCGCAGTAGACAACTGCTAGCGTTCCGGCTCGGGAACTTTAAACACCATCCCTTGGCGTAGTTGGTCCGTAGACTGGGCGTAGCAACGTGTCCGGAGCACCACTACCCCCATCATAATCCCACCATTGATCATGAGAATGGCTTTCAGCCAACGCGTCACGACTCCCTAACGGTTTCTCAGTATCTCTATCAAACACAATCACTAAACACACATCCTAATCTTCTATGTGAGGGGGTTCTTATACCCTATAGCAATTCATTGATTTACATACTACAACCATCATATATCAATCAATATTCATATAACATACAAGTTTTAGACTCAACGAACTTAGCATAAGCGAAAAGAGAGATATGAGATGAATCATATCCTAACCCTCACCTTAGCTTTGGTTTGAAGATGATGAACAAAAGAGAATATAGTCCTAATCCCACAAGAGATGGATCTAGCTTCCCAAAAGAAGGTTAAACATTAGAAAGAAGTATATTTGAGGAGAAAAATGGTAGATCTATAGTTTACACCCATAGAAACCCTAAAAGAAGAAGAGGATGAAGAAAAGGATATTAGATCTAGCTTTTTACCTTGAGAAGATGAAGAAAACTCAGAAGAAGGATCTCCACTAGCTCTACAAAGACTCAAAGCGCAGATGATGACTCTTGATGGGATTTCTCTTGTGTAGGAGAAGAGGAGAAGGAGAAAAGAAGAAGAAGAATAAAAGGAGGCTAAAGAGGAGAAGAAATGTATCTAGGGTTCTCTTTCTCTCATTTTATAAATTTTAAAGAGAGAGGAGCCCTACCACAACATAATCATCTTGTCTATCTCTGAATGGTACGACAATCCTTCGCCCAATGTTCGAGACATCCACACTTTGTGCACTTCGTACAAGCTCCATAGTTTCTTTTACCACACCTCTTTCTCTGCTATCAATCATAACTACGAATTATTGATTCTTTTCTAGGTATCTTGGACGAATCATCCCTTCCATATTTGCCTTCAGGACTCTTGGGGTAGAGATATGCAAGTTCTCCTCCTGATCTGTAGCCTTCTCTACTAGTTCCACCATGCTCTGGTAGTCTCGAATAGAGCATCTGACTCTAATATCAGCATTAAGCCCCCTCATAAACCTCCGAATGAGTTCTTGATCATCTATATAACATCCAGCATATCTCATTAGTTTTGTGAACTACATCTTATACCCCCAACAGTCATTGATCCTTGACGAAGCTCATGAGATTGTATCTTTAACTTGTCCATTATCTGCTTTGGGAAGTACTTCTTGCTGAACCCACGGAGGAAATCCTCCCAAATCAGTGGACGCCTTAGTGTTGCCACTACGAATTCCCACCAGAGAAGTGCCTCCTCCTTCAGATACTGCACTACAAGATCTTTTTGATAGGCTAATGGGCACCTTATTGCCTCCATACTCCTTTCCAAATTTTACTTCCAATGATCAGCTTCAGTGGGGTTAGACCTTCCCCGAACGTATCCACATTCATCTCCTGAAGGTGCTTCATAGCTTCCCAATAACTTGGTCCATGCTCTTGGGCTCTTACCGGTGGAGGTGGTGGAAGTTCTAATCCCCTAACAGGTTCATACAATGGTGGCGGCTGGTAGACTGGCACAACAATGTGGAAGCGGGTACATTGGTGCAACTGGTGGAGGCGGGTACACTAGTGAAACTGGTGGAGGCGGGTACACTAGTGCAACTAGGGGAGGATACTTCGGTCCTGCCGGTGGGTACATGGGTGGCGCGTACACCAGTGCCAACAGTGGTGGATGAATAAGTGAAACTGGTACTCCAGGTGGTGGTGGTAACACTCCATCTCTAGGTCCAACTAGTGTTGCTATAGGGACGTGGTGGTTGACTAACTTAAATGGCTCCTTAACTAGTTTAATGATTCCACTGGATCAACAACAATTGGTGCAAAAAGAAAGTGGTGCTATAACTGACTGGGCATGCGCAACAACTGGAGGAACCAAAGGCTGATCAACTGGAGGAACCCCTCCAACATTAACTGGTGGTGCGTCACTAAGCATGACAGGCTGAACCATAACATTCTTTTGCCTTGCTGTAGATTCGAGAGATTGGCTTTTTCCCACACTTCCTGAAGACCTCTGAGGTGACTCACTCCTAGCGACTCTGATAACTTGTGCAGGTCTTCCTTGACCTCTCTTTGGCGGCATCTGTAAGGGAATAAGCTTATTAGGCTTGAGCAAAAACCATAACGTCGTGAATATATAGAGTGAAGAGCCGTTGTGCTATTTTAAACTTTTCAACCCTTCCCCGGTTTCCAAACTTTCCATCTCTGGAAACTTTCCTTTTTGAAACCTTAAAAAAACATTTTTAATAAAACTTTCACCTCAAGACTGCCTCCCGGGACAGAACCAGTTTGGCAAACCTAGGCTCTGATAGAACTTGTAACGACCCAACCCAGCTACCAAGGGGTAAGATCAGCTTTTAATATAAACTTTATAAAACAAACGAATCTTTATTCAAAACCAAACGTGAAACAAAGTCTTAAATGAACATTAAATGCGATTAAACAACAATAAAACAGAATTCAAAGGTTCAACTGAAAAACGATAAATGAAAACACCCAAAACCAGCACTTCGAGATCCCGAACTCGGTCTACTCGTTATGTTCACCTGAAAAGGAAAATGTGAAGGGGAAAGGGGTGAGAAAACTCGTCAAACATGAGTTTACTCAGTGATAGTGGATTCCAACCACCCATGGATCTCTCATAACCAAATTTGCACTCAACCAAGCAAGTCTAAGCCTAAAACACACACAAACAAACCTAAGGCTCGCCATCACACCTTACAAACAATGGTCTTATGCAGCTTCAGCGGCTGATCGTTGTCTGAGAGTCGTGCTAGAGGTAATGATCCCCTGTAACTCTCCATACGCTTCTCGCAGTACACGACTGCTAGCGTTCTTGCTCGGGAACTTTAAACATTATCCCTTGGCATAGGTTGTCCGTCGACCGGGCATAGTGACGTGTTCGGAGCACCACTACCCCCATTGTAATCCCACCATAGATCGTGAGAATGGCATTCAGCCAACGAATCACGACTCCCTAACGGTGTCTCGTTATCTCTGTTGAACACAATCACTAGACACACATCCTAATCTTCTAGGTGAATGGGTTCTTATACCATATAGTAATTCATTGATTTACATACTACACCATCATATATCAATCAATATTCATATAACATATAAGTTTTAGACTCAACGAACTTAGCATAAGCGAAAAGAAAGATGTGAGATGAATCATATCCTAACCCTCACCTTGAAGATGATGAACGGAAAAGAACGTAGTCCTTTTCCCACAAGAGATGGATCTAGGTTCCCAATTGAAGGTTAAACATTAGAAAAAGTAGATTTGAGGTAGATGGTAGATCTATAGTTTACAACCATATAAACCCTAAAAGAAGAAGGGGGTGAAGAAAAGGAGATTAGATCTATGTTTTTACCTTGACGAGATGAAGAAAAGTCAGAGGAAGGATCTCCACTAGCTCTACAAAGACTTAAAGCGCGGATGATGACTCTTGATGAGATTTCTCTTGTGTAGGAGAAGAGGAGAAGGAGAAAAGAAGAAGAAGGAGAATAAAAGGAGGCTAGAGAGAAAAAGAAGAGAAGAAATGTAGCTAGGGTTCCCTTTCTATCTTTTTATAAATTTAAAGAGAAGGGAGTCATAGGGTTTACGGGAATGGGATTGGGCTTTAGAATTTTGTTATAAACTTTAAGGATTTTAGAGGGAAAAAAATGAAAATGAACTAAAACATTGGGTTGGGATATTACAATACTTCGCACGAATTTCCAAATTTCTTGCTTCTCTTGCCTGCGATCCCATACTTATGAGAACATCATCTATATTCACTATTTGAATTATTCGTTTCCTTATCTAGATATTGTATCTAGATACGTTTTTTAGATGCAGTATCCAGATGATGTTCGTTTATGTTTTCGACTTTGTATCTTGATACTGCATCTAGATACAATTATGTTTATTTGTGTATTTACATTAGTATCTAGATACGTTTAAATATTAAATTAATCAAATTACTAAAATGATATTTTTTGTGAGAAAACGCGTTTCCACATTTTTTGGTGCGAGAAAACGTGTTTCCATGTTTTTTCGAATACACGTTTTTAACGAGGAAATGAGTTTTTGCGTATGTTGGAGGGAAAACGGGTTTTTGCGTTTTTGGTGGGAAAATGAGTTTTCTCATTTTTGACAAAAAATAAGTTCCCGCGTTTTGACGGGAAAACACGTTTTGACAGGAACAACACGTTTTTAACAGGATAAACGCGTTTTTAACGGGATTACAAATTTTCGTGTTTTTGGCGACAAAACGTGTTTCCGCGTCTATGGCGGGAAAATGCGTTTTCTGGTTTTTGGCGGAAAAAAGCTGAAACGCCTTTTCGCATTTTTGAAGGGAAAACGCGTTTTTGCGCTTTTGGCGGAAAAATGCGTTTTCCGTTTTTTTTGGCGGGAAAACGCGTTTTCGCGTTTTTGGCGAGAAAACGTGTTTCCACACTTTTGGCGAGAAAACACATTTTCGCGTTTCCGTCAGGAAAATGTGTTTTCACGTTTCCGGCGGAAAAATGCGTTTTCGCGTTTTTGGCGGACAAATGCGTCTTCGCGTTTTTGATGGAAAATGCGTTTTTGCGTTTTTGACGGAAAAATGCGTTTTTACGTTTTTGGAGAGAATATCGGTTTCTGCGTTTCTGGCGACAAAACGTGTTTCCGCATTTTGGCGAGAAAATGCATTTTTGTTTTTTTGGTGGAAAAATACGTTTTGCATTTTTGACGGGAAAATGCGTTTCCGCGCTTTTGGCGAGAAAACGTATTTTCCGTTTTTGGTGGCAAAATGCGTTTTCGCGTTTTTGAAGGGAAAATGCGTTTTTGCGTTTTTAGCGGAAAAATGCATTTCCGCGCTTTTGGCGAAAAATGTGTTTCCTCGTTTTTGGTAGGAAAATGCGTTTAAGCGTTTTTAACGAAAAACGTGTTTTAACATTTTGGCCTAAACAATGGTATTTTATACATTTAAAATTTTTGGATGAGTTTAGGTTCATCTCAACTCTACTTACAAACTCATCCAAAATATCCAATTATTTTAGATGCATTATAGATTTGCATCCAGATGCAGTATCCAGCTAAGATACACAATTACAACTAAACAAAAATCATCTTGTATTTGTAGCTGGATACTGCATCCAGTTAAGGAAACGAACAAGCCCTTATAAAAAAAATCAGAAATTATTACACAAAATCAGTGTGTTAGATACATTTTAATTAACTAATGAGTTTGCTTTCGTGCCTAATCTTTCATTCTGACCTTCAGCCTTCTTCAATGTATCAGGCAATGGATATGAAGGAGAAGTGCTATTAATATCACTGGCCTTTTTGGTCCAAGAACCTTAGTTTTATAAATGTACAAAATTACACTCATTATTTGATGTGCTGTTATTATTGGAAACATGTAGGATCTTTATCTTTAACAAAAAAAATATATAATTTTCGTTTGGATAACCAATCGAGAGTGTTTAAATCATAAGTTTGGTTTTGGAAAAAAATCATAAATTTGAGGAAGGTAAAGAAGGGACATGAGCCGTCAGATCAGATAGACAGGCGAAGAAAGGTTTTGAGATGGGTGGCTGAGAATAGTTGAATAGCTGGGGTTCGATTTGTATTGACGTGGCTTCGTTTAATTCGTTAGCATCCATTCATCTTCTAGATTTTTTGGCACTTCTATTTTAGCAACCGACTAAAACCAGTAGAAAGTTTCAATTGACCTACCCCACTTACTAACTAAACATTTTAAAGAATATGAAAATAGCAACAAAACAAAATTTTGGATACTTTTTGTCTAAAGACAATAGTTGTTTTTGTAAAATTTTAAGTATTAGTTTCAACGGCCGACAGAAAAAGTATTCTGCATTTCATTTTAGTTTATGTTTCTTATAAATATTTGTATTTTAAATCAAGTGATGGTTCTATTTTCCAATACAAAATTAATCAATCAAGCTTTTGCTGTTAAAATGTTTAAACAGCCTTAAAATCACTTCTAAAACTTTTTACAACCAATAAACTAAATTTTTTTCTTCTAGGTAAGTTATTTTTAAAAGCCAATAAAACATGTTTGTTAATATATTTTTTTATGTAACAGTCACATTTTAAAAATCTAACTTTAACTGATAAAATATAAAAGCTAAAAGTCACAATTACATCCATAAACAATCAGTTCCTTAGCTATTTGGTAACAAAAAAAAATGAAAGGTAGGTTCGAGCATCTCTATTTCTCTTTACTCGAGTTACGGATTTGATTAATTATGAATTCATAGAAAAAATTAATGATACCAGGTTTGCAACCCAATATTAAACCTATTTGGATCAAAGTCCATCTAGGCAGAATCATCTGAAAGATCTTCACAAGCTGGAAGATAGAAGATCTAAAGCTCGACCCTTTCGCAGAGCCCATTAAAGAGAAATTATAATTAGGATTAATTGATGTATTTTTAATATAAATATACTTATAATCATCTTAATCAATATATGAATCACTTTTCACAAGTTAAACACCCACATATTAGACTTTAACCTAATTGTTAAACTCTATATTAACAATTGGCGCCGTCTATGGGGACACTAGTTACGCCTAGCTGCATTAGTCTAGTTTTGTGCGATCTACTCATCTTCACAAAATATATTTTCCAGGAAGTAGGAAAATCAACCAACACGGGATGACTAACGACGGATTGGTAAACCCTCTCCAAACAGTCGAAAAATCCAGAATTCCCTCGTCGATCCAACAACAGATCGGACTCAAAACGCTACCACATGGAAAAAATGAAAAGAGTCATGAAGAACGGCCCGAAGAAACAAAGTTTGACAAAGAAAACAACAAGATCAACAACACCGACATAACCGTCCAAGATGTATGGAACCTTTTAAGTAGCTACATAACATAAACAAACAAACTCAGGGTCGAGTCCCATGATCTGAAGTTGAAACTCGACAGTATGTCTACCTTGGTTGGCGAAAGAGATGTGACGCACCGTGACCAGGCCGCTCTTCAAAGCATTCAATTCAACACCAGAAACAGCACCCATGACTACGTTCGCAACACCGAGAATCGAAAGCCAGCTGATCCCATAAATTTCCAAAAATTTTATGGGACCGCCGCGGACGAGCTACAATAGATCTGAGATCAAGTTAAAAACATAAGTTCGTAGGTGCACCAAGCGACCAGCTCGGCTCTGCATATCGTGAAAGGCATTAAAGAAGCACAAAGGACGCCTTTCACCAGGAGAATCATCAAAACACCAATACAACACTCGAAAAAAATCAAGTTCATGATGTATAACGGAAAGAGCGATCTAGTTCAATATTTGACGGTATTCACCACCGCCATCGTGCGAGCTCAGTTCACCCCAGAAGAACAAGATGCAGGAATGTGTCAATTGTTTGTCGAGAATCTATCAGGACCCGTTTTGACCTCGTTCTCCCGCTTGGAACCTGATTTCATCGACAACTTTTATAAATTTTCGATGGTGTTCATCAAGCATTATTCGATATTCATTGCCAAAAAAGCCACGACAACTGATCTTTGGACGTTATCCCAAAAGAAAAGAATCACTTCATGCCTTTCTAGACAGGTTTAAAGAGGGCGTCATCCAAATAGTAATAAACGACGAAGAAGCTATCGCCGTTCTACGAAACGCCCTATGGTAAAATTCCATATTTCAAGACGAGCTACTCATCAACCCTATGCAAAAATTAGAAAATGCGCTCCATAGAGCTAAAAAATTCGTCAAAATGGTAAAAAAACACGCAAAAATGTCAAAAAGGTACCAAACATCCAAAAGTCAGAAAGAGAGGGATGAGCCTCACTACGAAACAAGATAATATTACGGTAGGCATGCGATAAGAGAAGAAAAAGGAGGAGTTGCATATGCTATTATGAAAAGCAAGAGCACATCGAATCCACCTCCGCCCGTTGATGATGATCCCAAAGCATATTGCGACTTCTATAAGCGAAAAGGACACCGTACTGCAGATTGCCGCCACTTGTAGTCCATCCTTTTGAAAGAGTTTCAAGAAGGCGAAATTGATACCAGCAGATCATGGAACAACAAGAGACAACAGGGAGAAGGTTCAAGGTTCAGCTCATCAACACGAGGGAGAGGAAGAACGCATGTTAGTGCAGTGCGGGAAATTGGTTATTGCATTATGGACAATATGGCCCCACCAAGTCGTACTAGGGAGTGAAGCCCAGAAAACGATGCCAATACTCGAATGACTGAATGATCCTTGTCTAGACGACGAGTCAATGTCATAATGGGAGGATTACTGTCATGCAACGATTTAGTACAGTCAATCAAACTGAAAAACGTCAAGCTTCGAATGCTCAAAAAGATCAAACTAGCCTAATACCGACCTATGTCCTTTTGGAATTTAGCGACGACAATATGAACGGCCTCAATCAACCTTATAACGACTTCCTAGTCGTCGAGCTAGTTATTGCCAATACCAAGGTAGCCATGATTCTTGTCGACATAGGAAGCTTGATCGACATCATTTTTAAGGATACACTCAAGAAGATGGAAGTTAACGATGAGTCAATAAAGGGAGGAAGTAAAATGCTAATGGGATTTGGCGGGGAGACCGTCCAGTCCATAGGTACAATCAAACCACCGGTCAAAGTAGAAGGCTTGACTAAGATGGTCAAGTTCGTAGTCAAAGACAAGCATCTGGTGTTCAACGTAATCCTCGGAACCTTATGGCTCTACTCCATGAAGGCCGCAGTATCGACCTATCACCAATGCGTTAAATTCCCAAGTAGCACGAGGACAAGGAAAATTAGAGGAAACCAACGAGTAGCTCGAACCTGCTTCCTAACATGACATAAGATGCAAACATTGCAAATCTCAGGAATCTGCGACCCAACGCGGACACAAACACACTGGTCGCCCTTGAGCTTGAAAAAATCGAATAGGTTAGCATCCACGACGTGTAACAAACCGAACTATGGAAGTAGGGAAGGAACTAGATCAAGAAATAAAAGCCGACATGATATCCCTATTAAAAAATAACATCTTCACCTTCGCCCGGTCCATGGAAGATATGAAAGGGATCAACCTAACCATTACTTCCCACGAGCTCAACATTGAACCCACTTACAAGCCGGTAAAACAGAAGCAGTGCAGACTCGGAGCTGAACATTCCCAAGCGATGAATGACGAAGTAGAAAAATTGCTAAGTGCATGGTCAATTGTCGAGGTAAATCTAATTGTCGTAAAGAAAAAGAACGCGAAATGGTGAGTATACGTAGCCTTCACCGACCTGAATAAAGAGTGTCCTAAATATATATTTCCACTACCTCCTATCGAAAATTTGGTCAAAGCAACCGCATAGAACGAGCTATTATCATTTATGGACGCTTTTTCAGGATACCACTAGATCATGATGCACCTGGCAGATCACAAATCGAGGAACATACTGCTACTGAGTCATGTCTTCTGGGTAAAAAAATGCAAGAGCAACTTATCAACACCTGGTCAACAGATTGTTCGCCAACAAGCTGGAAAAGACCATGGAAGTTTACATCGATGACATGTTGGTAAATTCGTTTGAAGCCAAGAATCATGAAAAACATATGGCAAAGTGTTTGGACATGCTCAACTCATACGAGATGAATCTTAATCCAGCGAAATATACTTTTAGATTAACATCGGGAGATTTCATCGGCTACGTGACGACAAGAAGGGGAATCAAAGCAAATCCTAAGCAGATCTCGGTAATTCTCGACCTCCCACCTCCCAAGACGAAGAAGGAAGTACAAAACCTTACTGGTCAGATCTTCGCGTTAAACATGTTCATTTCTAGGTCAACGGAAAAGAGCCTCCCATTTAATCAAATCGTGAAGGGAAAAAAAGTTTCGAATGGGATCAGAGGTGCGCGGATGCATTCGCCAAGCTCAAATACTATCTCACCACTCTTTATGTCCTTTCCAAATCATTAGAGAGAGTAACCATGTACCTTTATGTTGCAGTATCCGAAGCAGCAGTTAGTGGACTACTCGTACCGGAAGATCGTGGGGAAAAAATTCAATATGCAACATAAGCAAGTCATTGAATGACGCCAAGGTACGGTATCCTATGTTGGAAAAAATCACACTCGCCGTAATCAGACCATCAACGAAACTCGGACCATAATTTTAATCCCCTACCTTCGTGGTGCTCACCTTACAACCTCTAAGAACGATCCTCCATAGTCTGAACCAATCAGGCAGGTTAACCAAATGGGCAGTCGAGCTTAGTGAATACGACTTAGAGTATCGCAGACGGACTTGTGCCAAATCTCAAGTACTAGTAGATTTCATAGTTGAACTACCACTTCATCAAGAAGGCAGCCCGCCTATACCAAGAAAATGGAACGCCTACGTTGACGGGTCCTGCATAAAGCAGGGTTGAGACGCATGCGTTCATTTGGAGTCACCATCCGGAGAAATCCTCGAGCAATCTTTCCGCTTCAAATTCAACGCATCAAACAACGAAACGGAGTACGAAGCACTTCTTACTGGATTATGCCTCGCAAAGGAACTTGGCGCGTGTAACATACACACCTTCTATGATTCTTAGCTTGTCGTTAACCAGTTCAGCGGGGAATACTCGATCAAGAACGATCGTATGGATAAGTAACATCAGATGGTTCAAGAAAAGGATGGAGAGTTCGACAACTTTGAGCTAACCAAGATACCACGAAACAAAAATCAGTCGGTCGTATCCCTAGCAAACATAGCGTCTATTCACAATGGAAGCATTAGACGAACTATCCCAATATAATGCATCAAAACCTCGAGATTTATAATCGACATGGCTAATGCAATCGACGACCTACTACACATCAATTGACAAGTTAGTAACACCAAACCAAACTGGAAAAGAAATAATAGATTACATTCTCATGCGAAGAGATTCACAAGACAAGTGGAAAGCATGATGCCTTCGAGTAAAGGCGTCATGATATACAACTATTGACGGACAACTATATCAATGGTCCGCATCAAGAATCTCCTTTTTTGAATCGAAGGGGACAACATACAACTTCTAACCGAACTACACAAAGGGGCTGGAGGAAATCACTCATGTGGACGATGCCTAGCCTTTAAAGATAAAAAAGCAGGGACATTATTAGCCAACAATGCAAAGTGACAGCCAAGAATGTGCGAGTATGTGAGAGATATGCTAGAGAAATGGACCAATTAATCACACACCGATTGAACCCTTGAACACGTCTGTAAACCCATATCAGTTCATGAAGTGGGCCATAAACATAGTAAGACCCTTCCTGGTAGCGACAAACAAGCAAAAGTACCTACTCGTAATGACAGATTATTTCACCAAGTGGGTCAAAGCAAAATCGTACTCAGCTGTCAAACCTAAGGAGGTGAAAAATGAAATTCGAGATGATACTCCGGTTATTTTTTCTTTTATCCTCACTTTATGTATAACAACTCTTGTTCAATATGAGTCGCTGCATGTACAAGATTTTATATGAAAAATTATCATATGCTGACATGAGCTTTGATACGAGATCGTAACTGACAATGACACTAATTTTTGTGCTAGAATAGTCAAAAACTTCTATGACAGGTGGCCAAAAACACCTGAGATGGCATGATATATCCCTTAATGCAATCGTTAACCAACTTTCTTCCTTTGTAAATCTTTTAGATAGAAAATCAGGCTTAACTACTTGACGCCTCGATACCCGCAAGGAAATGGACAGGCCGAGGCGATAAAAAAATCCATCATCGAAGGACTCAAGAAGCGACTATAGTCAAAAAAGGCCTATGGGCATAAAAGCTCGACAACGTCTTATGGTCCTACTGAACTACACCAAAGAAGTCAACAAATAAGACCCTATTTTCACTATCACACGGAATCGAGGCCTTGGCACCCTCGAAGGTGGTAGATTTCAGCCTAAGGAGTCTTAAGTTGCCTGAAAACAAAGATATAAACGATGACATAGGAAATCAGGGACCAAGCTCTCGTGCGAATGTAAGCTTATCAGCAATACCTAATGAGGTAATACAACAAAAGTGTGAGGCAAAGAAGATTCGATGAAGGAGACTTAGTTTTACGAATGACATACACAAATACGACAGATCAAAACATGGGTAAGCTAGGTGCGATGGTGTGTACCAAATATCAAAGATCGTTAAACTCAGAGTATACAAGCTCATGACAATGGACAGAACACCGATACCAAACTCATGGAAGAGTATTGGACGGGGTCAAAGTAATCTTATCTGAGCTTAAGTCTCATCATGAAAGCCGACTTTCGACTCGCATACTCGTAAAGAAAATTATTGGATAAGGTCAAAGCAACCTCGTTCAAGCGTAAGCCTCACCATAAAAGTCGAGTTCCGACTCACATACTCCTACAAAGAGTATAAGACAAGACTAATATTTTCATCGTTAGACCATTCGTAAGGAAGAACGGTATGCATGTCGGTTCCATCTAATATTGTATGGTTGGATAAGTGTTCAGTTCGCACAGGAGCTAGAGCAACATCTATTTTTATAAAATAAAAATAAAAAAGTAAAACAATTGAGGCGCCGAATTGAATTCATAAACAAAATAGGATATGCAAAGCATGGAGCGAGATGACATATAAGAAAAAACACACTTTCAAATTTCATTAATGCCGAGATATAAGTTTACATCATTTTTGACCAAAAGGAAATACAATTTCTGCTATAAACTATTACTAAATTCGAAACTAGGAAAAAGGTACATGTCATCACGAATAACGAGGAGAAATTCTAGAATAATCATAGAAGATACCCCGAAGAAGAAATGAGTTGATGCTGAAAACACTGAAGAAATATATAAGAAGGTTCACTCCTAAAAAGGAGGAATTCTTCAGACTCTCAGCACCCCCGAAGCATCAACATCAACACCAGCCCCTCCACTCGCATCCATATTACCCCTTGGTCCTCGAACCAAGTTAGATTCGTGCTCATAAAACACCATAATAAAGAGGAAATCTTCATCGGATACCTCGATTATATCCATCTCGTCGAACTACTTTGTATACTTTGCAAGGTCATCTTCAAGTTTCGACATAATCTCTGCAGGGACGACTCCACCTTTAGCCACTATGTGTCGAACACGGTTTGGAGTCCCTTGCGCCTGACCAAAGTATTAGATGCTAGGATCACCCTTGTTACGATCATTAAAGTGATGGAGAATTTTCTCGAGCTTCGTGGCATATTTAACCTTAGTCTATCACCGTGCATGAACGACCCATGCATCCCGAGACAAACGTAGCCACTTCATCTCGCTATCATGCATTTTCTCGAGCTTCGAGTAGGGAACCTTCAGATCAGTAAGCTTGGCGATCGCCTTATCCTTCATAATCGTAGCTTTATTCTTCAGGAGCTCGATACTTTCAGTAGCAGAATTTGGCATCTCATCCATATGAAGCTTCATACTTCCAACTCTGGCGTTCAGGTCAGCCACAAGCTTTTCCATCTCCTTAATCCTTAGCCGTTCGACAGCGACCTCCTGTTTACCTTGATCGACAAGATTTAAAATATGAACCAGCTCATCCTCATTACAGTTAAGCATTTTCAGCTTGTTCTCATAATAAGCAACGAGATCATTTGTTGTTGCCAGCGTATGCATCGAAAGAAGAGTAGGAATCAAGATATTTACCTTGAAAAATCTATATAAATATAATAATCACCTGGTAGGCTTGCCAAGACAACAATTGATAGATTTTTAGAGACATCATCTTGTCAACCAGAGGAAGGATTAAACCATTGGCGCCTAGGCGACTCACTAGGCCGGTGCAGGCAAGAGTATCTTGAACAAAAGGTACGTTTGACTGACGAACCTATATACCCAATCTTGTTGCGGTTACCGATGAGACGCAAGTTGGGAGTCCTCAGCAGCAACATGATCGTATTCCATATTCCAAGAATCATCCTCTCCTCCAGGATTTCCATCATCCACCTCGTCATTTTCACTAAGCAGACCTTTCGATGTCCTCAGCAAAGTTATGAAGCAACCCATCCTCGAGATCTACTCATGTGGTCATCTCGGCAAGCATTTGCTTCGGAGTCGGTTCCCCAACAGGAACCATCATAGTGAGTGTAGCACATGGTTTTTCCCTAGTAGGAACATCATCCTTTGTCGCTTGTTCCTCAGCAAGAACATCATCCTTCATTTCTTGTTCCCCAGCAGGAGCCTCAGTTGATGAGTTGACAGTAATCACTTCAGTGGATTTCTTATCCCACTGCGATGAATGCCTTTTCTTCCTTCGCAAGGGAGGACAACTATCCTTACTACCCACATTAATCAAGCGAGATTCATTAGGCTTCCGCTTTGAGGAGGAATATTTCTCTAACTCACCAGAGTAATCAACTAGCATCTTTGGTCGATCCATCCCTCCTATTTTGTGTTTTTTTGGGAAAACTTTAATGTCCCAACTAACTGCAAGAAGACGCAATTCGAAACGAATTATTCATGAGTTTAACTAAGCCACCTAAGAAATGCGGAGTCTTATGTCGGCAAACATGTGTTGATGTGAGGAATACAAAGTTGGATCTGGTCATAGTCGAACTCCCTTATATCTTCCACGCCTGCCGAGCGAAGTTTCTCGATATCTTCAAGGAAGTTTCTTGGGAAGGGTACCTGAACTGAAATAGAGATCTGCAAACGAAAAAAAGTTGATTAGTCTTTGTAATGTATACTCGTATGTGATAGTATGATTTTTACGTGTCAATTCCTATTATACTATCATGTCGTTGTAGTAGTAATAGGTGTCAATCCAAATGGGTGCAGACATTAACCACTCTAGATGCAAATGGATTATACTAATTCAAGTCGAACAAGAAGAATGAGTTTTTCTAATGATTCCTAAACAAACAAACATGCATAAAATGAACAGGACATGAAAGATGACATGCATAAAATAAACACTAAGGAAAACAGCAAGTTAAGTAAAAACAGGAAATAAAATGAGGGTAAGATGCAATCAAAGGGGGACAGTTCCTNAAATAAAATGAGGGTAAGATGCAATCAAAGGGGGACAGTTCCTGAGAACAAAGGTTATTGACTGGTGATCCTTCC
>OVBE01001531.1:0-35972 GCA_900406425.1 Iberis pinnata
AAAATAATTTAAAAACTCAAAGCTACTCTATACTAGGTCAAGTACAACTTATTAATGCTTCAAACAGGTTCACAATATAAGGATTGTGTGAAGACTCTAACGACTCCTTTTTAGTTTTGATAAATCACCTCACCGCGTCAAGACTGGATGATTCACCTCACCTCGTCAAGACTGGATGATTCACTTCACCTCGTCAAGACCGGGTGATTCACCTCACATCCTCAAGACTGGGTGATTTATCTCACCTCATCAAGAATGGTTGATTCACTTCACCTCGTCAAGACTGGGTGATTCACTTCACCTCGTTAAGATTGGGTGATTCACTTCACCTCGTTAATACTGGTGAATCACCTCACCTCGTCAAGACTGGGTGATTCATTTCACATGGTCAAGACTAGGTGATTCACCTTACCTCGTCAAGACTGGGTGATTCACTTCACCTCATCAAGCCTGGGTGATTCACTTCACCTTGTCAAGACTAGGTGATTCACTTCACCTCGTCAAGACTGGGTGAATCACCTCACCTCGTCAAGACTGGGTGATTCACCTCACATCGTCAAGACTGGGTGAATCACCTCACTATGTCTTTGCCTGATGCTTATTCTTCTAAGGTTTTCTGAACTTTTAAGCCTTTTATTTTAAGATTATTAGCATAAATTGTTAGAATTGAACATCATAAGATATCATTTGATCACCCAAATAAATAACATTTGCCCATTTGCTTCACCTTTTTATATTGAACTCAAGTTTAATATTTTGTTGACTTTTATTAGCTTTTGTTGATTTTTGCTCATCTTTGTTAAATTTTGCATGTTTGAATGTTACCAACCAAAAAATATTATTAGCTTAGACTAAATGAAATTCTCATAGGTCTAGTGAGTTGATTGCCTCATGATTTGGATTTGACACCTAAGTACTACAATGATATGTGTGTTCTTAGGATATTTGCTTAGACATAGAATGATTAAATTAGTGTTTATCAATTTGGTGTTGTTTTCAATTTGAGAATTCAGTTAGCCAATAGGACTTTGAATTTGTTTGGGACTAAGCCCTTTTACATTTCATTACTAATTTCTCTACTTGCTTCGCTTGTGCATTCTCATATGTTAGTATTTGTAGATGGAGCGACAAGAAAGGACTATTAGAACCAAATACGGGGCCAATGAACATGTCCCTAGAGCTAGAATTAGAGCACCACTTACCTCTGTCATAAATGAAACAACATCTCTATGGAGGCCTTCTTCATCTGCTGCCAAACTTGGCCAAACTATTGGACTGAAAATTGCATCATAGATAAATTGGAATCCTCATCTAATAATAAGATTATTGGTGCCTCTATAAGCTTTTAAATCTGGATGTTTATGTTTTTTTAGGATTAATATTTTACGTATTTACATCTATCAATAGGATACAAATGAAGAAGATGAGAAAATCCACATCTATGCTTGGAATAAGGAAAATGTCATTGTTCCTGAGGGTCGTCTTGTGTCAACTGATCCAGAAGAACTTGTAGACATCATACCTTTGGGTCCGAATGCTGCTATTGTCAAGGTACTAAAGGTACATACTGAAGATGAATATCTATGGAGACCAAATGAAGAAAGGTTCCTGATTGGTGAAGCAATTGGCAAGAACATTGCATGGCCTTTCCATAAGATTGAAATGGATAATGAAGAAGCAAGAAAGGATGAAACAATGTCAAAATCTAGATCACCAAATGTAAGTAACTGATCAATGTCATAAGATTGAAAATGATTATTTTACTGATATTTAATGAACTTATATGCAGAGTGTAAGTAACAGCTCTATCAAACAACAAGAAAGAGAAGAAGAAATGCTTCCTCTTATATATAAATGGATATGGGATCAAAGTTGCCTGAGGTCAATTTTTTCAACAAATCCAGAAGACTTAGTTCATTTTGTTCCCTTGGATCACAATGCAAGTAAGGTATGGGTCGTTACTCCTTTAGTCGAAGATGCTGCTGTTTGGAGACCAAATTCTGAAATCAAAGTCATTGATGATGCTTTGGGTAGTATAATAGCTTGGCCAAATGACAATCTTATTTACATTTGAGTACTTGTGATTATGTTCTCAAATTTGTAATTTATGTGTGATATTAGTATTTGTGATTTCTGTTCAAACTTGTTGTGATTGTAATGAATAAAGATTATGCTTATTTGATAAATGTAAATTTCAGTATAAATTTTTGAATTAATTTGTGTAGAAATTTTTTTATAATCAATTTATGGTGAAAAAGATAACAAATAAATTTATAGCAAACAAAAAATGCTACAACATAACTACTTATCATAACAGAAAAAATCTAAAATAAAATTAACAAAGCGTTATGGTAAAAGATACTATTGCATAAATAAAAACGCTGTATTTGAAAGAGATACCATAGCAAAACAAAAAACGCTACAATAGGTCAAATACCTACTGTCGCGGGCGTTGACAAACCGTTTTTAAATACGTATCAAAAGCAATAGATAGCATTTTTCGGCCGTCATAGATACGCGGTTTTCCTATAGTGCTTGGACCATCTAGACCAATTCGACATGGTGTGTAGCACTATGAAAATAAATGGAGTCACCAAAGATGCTTTCAAGTTAAGATTGTTCCCATTCTCTTCGGGAGACAAAGTTCACACATGGGAGAAGCATCTATCAAAAGCCTCCATAGAAACTTGGGAAGCTTGCATGAAATCTTTTCTCTCTAAGTTCTTTTCTACAACAAGAATCGCGAGACTTAAGTATGAGATCTCTGATTTGTGTAAAAGGGTAACGAATCATTTAGTGAAGCTTGGAAAATGTTCAAGAGCTACACTCTACAATGTCCCCACCATGGTTTCTCCAAGGAGAGTCTTCTTAGTACTCTCTTTCGCGATCTTTCGCCCAAGTATCGCATGATGTTGGATACCGCTAGCCATGAAAACTTCTTTAGCCAAACCGAATCCAATGTTATGTTGCTTGTTGAGAATCTTGCCCAAAGTAACAGTAATTATGGTGAGGATTATGATAGAACGGTTCGTGATAGTGGACATGTAAGAGATGATAACTACAAGAGAGAAATGAAGTCATTACAAGAAAAGCTAGATAATTCATCATTTCACAACAATGAGCGGTTGACTATATTGGTAATCTTGAAGAAGAGTTCAACCATAAGATGTCAATCAAGAGGAGATCAATTATGTTAGTAACCATGGCTACAACAATTACCAACCAAACCCAAGCCTCCCATACCAGAACACAAATGTGGCCAATCCTCAAGACAAATCTTATCCTTCTCAAATGCCACATCAATATGGAGGTTCCCAACATAAACCTCAATTTAACAACCAAAGCGGTTTTCAACCCAAGAAACAATGCTTCAACAACAAACAACCGGATTTCTATCATCCTCAAGCTAATCAACAACAAGCTCAAGGAAGTTCTTCTTCCTCTAATACTCAAGAAAAAAAAAATCAATTGGTGAGACAAATCTTAGAAGGTCAAGTGAAGAATGAAATTGAGTTTGGAGTGTTTGATAAGGACATCAATGTTAAGACTGATGATCTCCATGCCAAGATTGAAAGCATGACTTCTCATTTGAAAGCCTTGGACAATCAAATAGCTCAAATCAATTCTTCTTCAAAGCAGCCTATGGGCCAACTACCTGGAAACTCAAAGTCAAACCAAAAGGAGTATGTCAATGCTATCACCATGAAGTATCACAATTCTCTCATTGAGATAATGAAAACCAGGTTTGGGGGGGGGGGGGTTTANTGGAGTTAACTCCAAGGAGGAAATTATAGAGGTGAAAGAGGTCAAAGAAAAAAGTGAGGATGTTTAAGGGAAATGAAATGTAGCAAATGAGAAGAAGGATTCTACATCAAAGGCACCGGTCTTTGAACATCCACCTTATGAGCTTAAACTACCATTTCTAGAAAGGTTCAAGAAGGAATTGATTGAGAAGTATAAGGCTCAATTCGAAGAGAAAATGAAGGAGGTGAAAAAGAAAATGCTAAACATTGATGCATTATTGGAAAACCCTCAATAAACGATACTTTAAAGGAATCAATAAGGTAAAAACTTAATAGTCTACAACGAATGGTGAAGTTTACACATGAGCTTGATGCAAAGCTTCCAAAAGAAGTAATCCCCAAGAAGCTTTAAGATCCAGGAAGATTCACTCTTCCTTGTACCTTGGGACCTCTTGAATTTGAGAAGAGGTTATGTGATATTGGAGCAAGTGTAAGCATTATGCCACTATCAATTGCAAAGAAGCTTGGTCATACATATTTCAAACCTTGTGGAATCTCCTTGATGCTTAGGGATTGGTCTGCTAAAACTCTGGTTGGATTTCTAGAATACATTTTGGTGAAGATAGGGGATGAAAAAGTGCTCACGGACTTCATGGTTATCGAAAAGGAAGAAGAACCAAATGATCCTCTCATATTTGGAAGACCTTTCCTAGCCACAACTGGAGCAAAGATTGATGTCAAAAAGGGTAGGATAGATCTTCATATTGGGAAGAACCATGTTCAGCGGTATGACATCAAGGAAATAAAGAAGAACCCACTGTTGATGGACCATAATTTTTGGTAATATCTATTGAATGCGTAGAAGAATATCTATGTTTTATAAAAAACAAAAAATCGAAATTTTTTCAAAAATCTTCAAAAATATTGCATTTAGATTCATTCTAGGTTGCATTTTCATAGGGAACAATGATTGGATTATCATCTTGTTATTTTGCATGAATTATAGCACCCTAGCTAATAGTTGTTGGTGTCAAAACCCCCTCAGCAGGTTTCTAGCCCAACGGGTGTCACTTCCTAGATAATAGCTCAGCATGTGTCAAGATGCAAAAAGGTTCACTCAGCAGATTTCTACTTAGGCGCAGAGAGTGAACGATCGGTTACTCATGTCGTAGACGAGCTGAGCAGAAGGCGATCATGAGTTAAGCAGAAAGCGATTACGAGCTGAACAAGAGAAGACTAGGTCCAGGCGGTTTCGAGATAAGGGAGAAGCACCAAGATTGTGATCCCAACGACCCTAGAAGATCAGAACAACCCGAACTAGGCGAATGGGGATATAAGGCGAGAAGAAAGAGAAATGAAGCATGAGAATCAGTTGTGGTTTTTAGAACTAGAATTAAGAGATCAATCTATGTTCTCTTTTTGTATAAACACATTCGCCAAGATCAATAAAAAAACATATTATTCTTCTTCGTATTTATTTCGACCTGAGTTTGTGTTGTAATTTTCTTCTAATTTTGATAAGAACGACGAATTCCTCATTAAGATAATCATCTAAAAATTCATTGTGGGTTTTAGCATCCACAAATTGGCGCCGTCTGTGGGGGAGTAAATAGTTCTTTGATGCAAGAACGAAGGACGCACCGAATCCAACTCCGCCATGACGGAAAACACATCCATACCATCCGAAGGATATGCTAGCACAATCCAGACACTCCTCCAATCTATACAATCCATGTCTGAGAAGCTAGAGACACAGGACGCCCTGAACAGATCCCTGCTAGACAGGCTCGACTAAATGGCAAACTGCTAGACAGGCTCGACTAAATGGCAAAGGAATCCGCGGACCTAACAAAGATAATGACTAAACGGCGAAACCGAGCAACGTCCTCACGACACCGCTCCACCAGGACGTCCGCACGATGATACCCATTCTCAGGAAAACATTCCAGGAGGTTACGCTTCACTCCCCGCACTCGGTCAAAATGCGAGAACGCTGCGCTGATGCGACGGAGACCCTACTCGATGGAAACTCAGTGGGAGGACAACCCGACTAGGAAGATGACCAAACCAACAACAAGACCGAGCAGCCGAATCACACCCCGAGCCCCGAGGCTTCGGATGACGATAAGGATAGAACCAACCCATCCGAGGAATCCGAGGGGGGGACTAGACATGTACGAGGATGACTCCCATATCCCACCTTCTCGCGCCCACAAGCGACCTCAGCAATCGATCAAAGAGATCTAGGAGATGAAAGATTCCTTGCGACAAGCCCTCCAAAAAATGAACTCCAAAGTTCATCAAGCCACAAGCTCGGTGCCAGAGCTGGACCGACTAATGGAGGAAACACTGCGGAGCCCGTAAACCTTGCACATAAATAATGCAAGAATACGAAACCCCGAAAAGATCAAGATCCCTTTCTATGAAGGAAAGACGGATCCCAGCGCGTACATGACTACCTTCAAGATTGCAGTCGGACGAGCGCAGTTTGATGAGCTTGAGAAGGACGCAGGATACTGCCAACTGTTCAGCGAACACTTGCAGGGACCAGCACTCACGTGGTTCTCACGTCTTCCCGAAGGATCAATCCATAGTTTTAACTAGATGAGCCTGATATTCCTAAAGCACTACTCGGTGTACATCGAGAGAGACATCGCAGACGCAGATATGTGGAGCATGACCCAGGGTCCAAACGAGTCCCTCCGAAAATTCATTGATAGATTCAAAGAAGTGATATCACGGGTGGTGGTAACCGACAATGCCGTAATCGCTACCCTAAAAAATGTGGTATGGGGAGAGTCTGAATTCAAAAAGGACCTAATACTGAACCCGCCAGCAACAATCGATGATGCTCTCCATAGAGGAAAGGTGTTCGCACGGATAGAAGAAGATCTAATCAAAATGCAAAAACGAACCCGAGAAAGGGGCCAAATGACTCAGGTCGCTGCTACCCAAAGGCGAAACCCCCCGGTGAGTAATCAAACACTTTTTGCAGGAAAACCTAAGAACGAACCTTGAAATCAATGGAAACGACCTAAGGAACAGGGAGGCGTCAAAAAAAATTGTGAATACCATAACCAGGATGGACACTCTATTGAGGAATGCAAGAGTTTCAAATCTTTCCTCTTCAGCAAATACCAATCTGGAGAATTGGTGGAGCTCGGCAAGGCGAGGAAAACGACCTCAAGAAGGGGCAGAAGACCAAGCCGAAGAGGCCAACCTCCCGAAACGAGACCGAGACGAACTACCTGAAACAGCACCGACCCCGCCATTCAAAAAACGGATCAATATGATCATGGGGAACCACCATTTTGGCTTAAACTCGATAACCGAAATCAAAGCATATGGTCGGAGGGATGCATCATGCAAGAAATGGCAAGTCAAACCCTTGGAGACAGGCGAACCTATAGCATTCGACGAAACAAACACAACAAGACTCGACGTCCTTCATGCCAACCCCCTGGTCATCGAGTTGATCCTTGAAGAGTACAAGATCGCGAGAGTGTTCATAGATACATGGAGCTCAGCAAATTTAATTTTTAAAGAGACTCTGGCAAAAATGGACATAGACCTCTCATGCATGAAAGGACCACCTGCGCCATTGACCGGCTTCACCAGCGAAACATCCATGAAGATTGTAACTATCAAACTATTAATGTACGGAGCTGGGGTATCAAGGATGATCGAATTCACAGTAATTGACAAGCTGGCAATATACAACATAATCCTGGGGACACCATGGATAAACGCAATGAAGGCTGTCCCGTCAACTTACCACCAATGCGTCGAATTCCCAACCAAGGAAGGAGTCAAAACGATCAACAGAAGTCAAAGGTCAATCCAAGCTGGCTACCTGGCCGAGCTCAAACTCAGAGAAAAGTCCTTATAGCAACTACAGATTGGGGAGCCCACCCCACCTGCGGAGCCAACATATGAGGAACCTAAGCTCAACAAGGTGACGCAGTACTGCATATACCCAGGACATCCGGAGCGCTGCGTTGGTATAGGATCAAAACTCCAAAAGGATTTGAAAGAGGAGCTGATCTCCTTTCTCAAGGAGAATAAGCACACCTTCGCGTGGAACATGACGGTCATGCCAGGAATAAGCCTAGACATTATGTTTCACGATCTGAACGCATAACCAATCTACAAGCCGGTTAAATAGAAAAAGTGCAAACTGGGGGCCGAACGGGCTCAGGCGGTCAGAGACAAGGTGGAAAAGCTGTTAGGAGTAGGCTCGATCATATAAGTGAAATACCTAGAATGGCTGACCAACCCCGTAGTGGTAAAGAAAAAGAATGGCAAATGGAGAGTCTGCATAGACTTTACCGACTTGAAAAAATCATGTCCCAAGGACAGCTTCCCATTTCCAAACATAGACCAGCTCGTCGAAGCCACAACTGGCTACAAACTGCTGTCATTCATGGACGCCTTCTTGGGCTACAACCAGATACTCATGCACCCCGACGACAGGAAAAAACCGCTTTTACTACGGACATGGGAATCTATTGTTACAAAGTGATGCCTTTTAGCCTAAAGAATGCAGGCGCAACCTACTAGCGTTTGGTCAAAAAAATGTTCTCGGACCAGCTGGGAAAAACAATGGAAGTCTACATAGACGACATGCTCGTCAAATCCTCCGATGAAGATAGCCACGTCAGCAACTTGCGTACCTGTTTCGAAATACTCAATACCAACTGGATGAAGCTGAACCCGGCCAAATGTACGTTCGTGGTAACCTCTGGAGAATTCCTCGGCGACCTGGTGACAAGAAGGGGGATCGAAGCCAATAAAAAAAAATCAACACGCTATTAAGAATGCCATCACCAAAAAACACTAGAGAAGTGCAGAGACTGACTGGGCGCATAGCCGCCCTGACCAGGTTTATATCCAAATCAACTGACAAATGCCTCCCATTTTACAACCTCCTGAAGGGGAACAAAAAATTCATTTGGGACGAGAAGTGCGAATCAGCGTTCAAAGAATTGAAAACCTACTTCATGACACCACCAATTCTCTCAACGCCCCAAGAAGGGGAGACATTATACCTTTACATAGGAGTATCATCCCACGCGATCAGCTCAGTTCTCGTACGCGAAGAGTTAAGCAACCAAATGCCAATCTTCTACCTTAGAAAAATCCTAGATGATGCGAAAACCAGATACCCGACGATAGAGAAGTTGGCCTTGGCTGTGGTGCATTCAGCACAGAAATTGCGATCTTATTTCCAATCTCATTGAATCGTGGTGTATTCAAACCAACCTTTGCGAACAATCCTGCACAGCCCGAATTAGTCTGGGAGACTATCCAAGTGGGAAGTCGAGCTCAGTGAGCATGACATAGAATTTAGAAGTCGGACCTGCGCAATGGCGAATTTCCTAATAGAGTTACCACCTGAGATGAATCCGGAAACACACCCAGATGAAGAAAAGTGGTCACTATATATAGACGGGGCAAGCTCGAAACACAGTTCCAGAGTAGGTGTACGCTTGGTCTCCCCAACAGGGAAGATGGTCAAGCAATCGTTTCGATTAGATTTTGCAGCCTCAAACAACAACGCCGAATATGAAGCGATAATTGCCGGGCTGCGACTGGCAACAGCAATCGGAGCTAAGCGGGTAACGGCTTATTGTGACTCTCAGCTAGTAGCAAACCAATTCAGCGGGGATTACGAGACAAAGGATGAGAGAATGGAAGCGTACTTAATCGTGGTAAAAACCCTATGTAATGAATTCGCGGACTTAGACCTAGCAAAATCCCTATAGGCAAAAACATACATGCCGACGCCTTAGCCGCATTGGCCTCTACTATGGACCCCCAAACGACCAGGGTTATACCAGTCAAGATAATCAACAAGCCGAGCATCACCATCGAAAATGCCACCTACATCATCCAGGATTCAATCAAGGAATACAATGCTAACCTAGATCCTGAGGACGTCGAAGAGGACGCAATCCCAATGGAAACATACGAGGTCGAAGTGGAAGTAGACTGTCAACTCAAAATACTGGCTTACATAATAGATGGGATATTGCCACCAAAGAAATGGGACGCCGGAAAACTTAAGGCCAAAAGTGCTAGATATACCCAGCTAGATGGCAACCTCTACAAATGGAGCGTACGCGGACCGCTACTAAAGTGCATATTTGGCCACGAGATGAAAAAGATAATAAGGGAGGTGCACGATGGAGCATGTGGAAATCACTCAGGCGGCAGGGCGCTGGCGTTCAAAATAAAGAGATATGGGTACTATTGGCCAACAATGATCACAGACTGCAAACAATACGCGTTAAAATGTGAAAAATACCAAAAACATGCGCCATTGATATACAGACCAACTGAGGAAATGAAATCCATCACGGCACCTTACCCATTCATGATATGGTCTATGGACATAATTGGCCCGATGCACAGATCGAAACAGAAATGTTTCCTTCTCGTCCTGACGGACTACTTCTCCAAGTGGACAGAAGCCGAATCATTCGCCAAAGTCAAATCCGAGAACGTGGATTCCTTCATCTAGAAGAACATAATTTGCCGCCATGGGATCCCCTACGAGATCCACACCGACAACGACCCACAATTCGCATCAGATCGATTCAAAGATTTTTGCGAACGCATGTGCATAAATTTAACCTTCTCAACACCTTACTGTCCGCAGGCCAACAGTCATCCGAGGCCGCAAATAAAAAAATTTTAGAAGGGCTAAAGAAAAGGTTGGATGCTAAAAAGGGCAGATGGGCAGACGAGTTGGAGGGAGTACTCTGGTCCTATGAACTACACCTAGAAGAGGAAGAAACGACTCACCATTCGCTCTGGTATATGGAACCGAGGCGGTAATACCGGCTGAAACCGAAGTTCCCATCCTTAGAGTCGAAATGACACCTCAGAATACATACCAAAATGATCAGATGCTCATCGACATAGCAGATACCGTCGATGAACAGAGAGACCAGGTAACAATACGCTTGCAAAATTACCACAACGCTGCAGCACGATTCTACAACAAAAAGATCTAGAAGAGACGACTCGCTGAAGGAGAGCTCGTGCTCCGGGAAGTCTTCCCTGCAAGGGCTGAAAGGAACATAGGAAAGTTGGGTATCAAATGGGAAGGACCATACAAAATATCTAAGATCATCAAGCCAGGAGTATATGAATTAGAAGACACATAAGGAAACGAAGAGCGACATCCTTGGAACACTCAACACTTGAAGAAATATTTTTGTTAGTAACTAGCAAATTATTATGTCCCTTTTTCATTTCCACGCATATTTGTACCCTCCAATTCAGTGAACTAAGACCTCGGCTTCATCCCCATCACAGGGGAACGTAGGTAATTCCTTAGACAGGAATTCAACTGTTGTAATTTTTGATTTTAATCTGCATCAGACTAGCCCTTCCCTTATAAATTTTTCTGAAAAAATGGGGGATATGTATTCGTCCTTCACACTCCAACCCAGCCCTACATGTCTTTTACTTATAACTTTTTCTCCAGAAATGGGGGAGATGTATTCGTCTTTCACACTAGATACTCAGCCTGACCCAACCGGGGACTCTCGATATAACTGACGAACCTGCTCGCGAACCTACATGGTGCAACCCCTCACCCAACCAACATGGCTGAACACCTGATGTCCACCGAGCTACTCCACCGCCATCCATTACGTTAGTATCATTTCCGCCTATCCTATCTACTAATACTCCGACGAAATTGAGGGGAGAACACTATACTACACATGCGAAGGACCATCTAGACTCTACAATTTCAGGTAAATGGTAAAAATATCTAAACTTTTAAATACCCCCTCGTTATAGCACAACACGAAAAACATATCACAATCAAACATATCACATTGGACGACCTGGCCAGTCGTAGAATACATCGCACACCCCCTAGCGGGTATCAGCCTGAACAACCCTCAACTTGTTATAAGCGCTAAAGCCGAGCCCAGTCTCGTAATAACACGTTAAAACATATAGAAAATGCTGTCAAACAGCCGAAACACTCATTGTACCTTCTAAACATTCGATCCCTCGAATAGAATAGGTAGCTTCAACCAAATCGTTTTTAATGGAAAAGCGTATACCAAATTTTACTATCAAACACATGCGGCAAAATCCTAATACGCATCATTACGATTAAAAAAAATCTTGGCAAAACTCAGCTCGAAACGGGTACTCGGAAGCAGCAAACAAAGTTATGAACCGAAATTCCAACTTAAATTTAAAAGCAAAGTTTTAGGTTATGGGTTAAAGCCCCCCGGGGAACCAAATTCAAAAAACAACAAAACATTTGAAGAGTTTTAGAAGCTAAAGGCAAAGAAAGATAAGATTGAGATGGTTTTAAGCATGCGGGTCCTGGTCAGCCACGCCACCTTCATTCCCCTTAGGGGCTTTCTTCCTAAACACGAATGCAATTTCACCAATCTGCACAGCAACCTCGACCACTTTATCGAGTGCTCCGCCCGGAGCGGCATCGAGCCCCTGAACCTCTTCTTTCTCCGTTTCCTCCTCAACCATGACCTCATCTTGATTACCTCCAGCAACAACCTTTTCAGCAGGATCTGGAGAGGGGAGATTCATACCATAGGGATTAACATCCTTGGCCGGGTTGGGCTCGAAAGGCTCACTCAAGTCAGACCCAGTCGGTGTCGCCATCCAGTCTTTTCTTATGTTCAGATCTTTGAAGTCCAACATGGCCAACTCCTCGTTAAACCCACCCAGGTCGTTCTCCAAGTCTCTCTGCTCAACCTACAGCGTTTTCTCCCCTTCTCTTAATAACTTGATCAGCTCAAGATTGCATTTGATTTACTCTACCTGCATCAGTTTCTCCTGGTACACCCTCTCATTCGCTACCTTCCCTTTTACCCGATCCATTTTCTTGACGAACTGCGCCGTCATGTCCTCTTCTTTTTCTTTGAGCTTCTACTCCATTTGATCGTCCATGTCCCTCATAAGAACCGCCAACTCATTAGCCATAGAGGCCACCTCCTTCTTCAGATCTCTCTTAGCTTTGTCATGACAAGCTACCTCCGCGCTCAACCTGTCCACATCCTTTTTCCTCAGATCTTCCACCTCAGCCACCTCGGCTCTTAGCCTGCTATTCTCATCTATAAGCACCTCATCCCGTCTCACCGTAGTTTTCAGCTTGGCAATAGCCTTGTTAGCCCTCGCAGTTGCATCCTCAACCAGCTCAATCCCAGAGTTCCTATTTTTCCTCCTCAGCTCGTCGTCCAAGACCCCTACCAGGCGGTTTTCCAAAGCCGCGGTCTAAACAATAAAAAAAAAAGAATCAAACATCAATCAAGACAAGAGTCGATTTCTAAATCGAGAAACAAAAGAAGATAAAAAGATGGATTACAACAATCGTACCTCAGCATGGGAGCGAGCCCAGTTGGTGTATTCCTTTTGGACCGAGATCGATCTATGATCATAGACCTTGGGACCACCTAACTGAGCTTGGACATCAGCTCCGCGCATAGGTTTCCCTCTTCTACCATGGAGGACTAGTCGGGCCAGGAAAAGCTAAATGCGCCATGGTCATGGACGCCAACTGGAGACGTCTCCTGCGTACGAGCCCTTTTTTCTGAAGGGGTGTCCAGGTGACAGGTGCTACGTCGGATAAAAGGAAGGCAAGATGATTTCTTACTGGAAACAACAGATTTTTCCCGACGCTGGTCGCCACGGGATGAGTCAGATACTTTGATGGGATCTACCTCCAGCTGAGATTGATATTTAGGGGACTTGACCTCTTGTGCAGTACTGAACCTAGCCGAGCTGGGAGCCCCTTGAGAGCTCTTCAACCTACGAGCTTCACGGTAAGGTACATGATTCTTCATGGAAACGGGTGGACACTAAGATGGAACACCTGCGGCAAAACCACGCATTAGATACCATGTGACCCGAATAGAACAAAGTAAAGCCTAAGTAGGGTACTTACTTGATGATGTTTCTCATAGCGGCTCTAATGGCAGCCAGTTAGGAGACACTCTCTCCCCGTCAAACGTGCTCCAATTGTCCAATCGAATCTTCCCAAGGAGTTTCCAATTCTTCAAGAATTTAGTAGATGGATCCTCGACCTAGGTCAGATGCAGAGCTGACAAACACCAAAGTAACAAAGAAAAGGGAACCTGGTCAATCAAAAATGCCCAAAAATAATCAATGCAAAAGAATAAACACATCCAGAAAACGCGAATTCGTCAAACAAGGAAAAAGACATAAGATCAGATTCCAAGGAAAAGATAGAAAGGATCCACACCAATCTCCCTGGTCCACCGAGATTGTAAATCACTAGGACTCGTAGTCCCGAAAGAAATATGTTTTATTTCAAGAAAAAAATAAAATTGTTCCCAATCTGTCTCGTCCTTGGGGGCTTGGCCGGTCGCAAACCCTTGGTTCGGTTTGTTGGCTAGGTATTAGAGGCCGTCCTTCATGCCCCTCTTCACGTACATAGAAACTTCCAACATATGACAACTGAGTTCGAAACCACTATCTCTCACCTGAATCATCAGGAATATGGCGTGACGGACCCCTTTGGGCATCAGCTGGCTCATAGCCATACCCCAACGACGCAGATACCAAACTATCAGCTCAGGAATAGGGAAGCGCAGCCCGCAAGTCTTGAAAAGATCTCGTATACAGTGACAAACCCCAACGGGGGATTATCCAGAAACTATCCTGGATCTAGGATTAAGAACCTAACATCCGGTGAAAGGTCGAACTGCTCCCAAAGCACTCTCACAGAGGCAAGGGATGAGCGAGAAGAAGAGAAGGCCATTATTTGAGGGGCCGCGGACGCCCTAGATTTCACACCAGAAGCAATAGGAGTCCCAACACTCGTGCTTGCTGTGGGATTAGACGAAGAACCTCTACTCCCAGATCGAAGCGCCAACTGTCTTAACATCGTCGGGAAACTGAGGGGGAAGAGAAATACGGAGAGAGAAAAGTTGAAAAAGACAAGAACCCAGAGAAATTTCGGAGCAAATTGGGGAAGAAGAGAGAAAATTGAATAGGAGAAAGGACAAACCCTAACAAAACTAAAGAAAAATAAACAGTTTAGTGATAATACCTTAGGATGCGAAGAGAGAGAGAAGAGATGGGTGGTTGAAAGCGTAGTGGGAGACGATTAGAGGTACTTGAGGAGAGAGAGAAGAGTGGCAATAACTGCCTCGAGTTGTGTGAAACTGCCTTTTGTAGGCGTAATGATGATGCTTTTGAATTTCGAAGATAGCAAGATGCGCTGCATGAGAAGATAAGAATCAATCGAGACTGTTGAGATTTCCGTAAATCAAATCGCAACAAATCGGCCCAACTAGTCGTATATTCTTGGAGGGAAAATGAAATTATCCATCCCAACCCGGAGGATTCAAATGCGCCTTAAACAAAAAAAATGATGGATGAATGACAGCGTGAAGAAAAAATGTGATAATTATCTGATAATGTATGAGTGGGTACGAGGCAAATTTCCACCAGTTTCCGAAGGTCACCTAACTCACTAAGCTCGTAGGGAGACCTGGGGGCTAATCTGTTGGTGTCTAAACTCCCTCAGCAGGTTTCTAGCCCAACCGGTGTCACTTCCTAGATAACAGCTCAGCATGTGTCAAGATGCAAAAAGATTCACTCAGGCGATCACGAGTTAAGCAGAAAGCGATTATGAGCTGAACAAGAGAAAACTAGGTCTAGGCAGTTCCGAGATAAGGGGGAAGCACCAAGATTGTGATCCCAACGACCCTAGAAGATCGGAACAACCTGAACTAGGCGGAGGGGGATATAAGGCGAGAAGAAAGAGAAATGAAGCATGAGAATCAGTTGTGGTTTTTAGAACTAGAATTAAGAGATCAAATTATCTTCTCTTTTTTTATAAACACATTCGCCAAGATCAATAAAAAACATATTATTCTTCTTCGTATTGATTTCGACATGAGTTTGTGTTTTAATTTCCTTCTAATTTTGACAAGAACGACAAATTCCTCATTAAGATAATCATCTAAAAATTCAGTGTGGGTTTTAGCATCCACGATAGTAGAATGATGCTTGAACCATTTTTAGAATTGGGAAAATCCATGCTCGGAACTGACCGCTTTATACTTCATAGCGTTTTTGAACCTTTCTTGAATTGAAACTAATCTCGTGAATAGTGGAACTTAAATGAATCTAATTTCTTGCTTATGGATTTGTAATGCTTAGCCATGGTAAAACACATAAAATTTGGATCATCTTTCCCTAATTTTATCACTCTTGTTAATTCAAATGACTATCCTCACCTTTAGGATGATTACCACACCTTGTTCACCCAAAACGTTTCTTTCAAACCCATACCCATTATTCTTTATTGTGAGGCCTTTTTCGGAAAATGCATACATGGGAAAAAAACCCGTGTAATATAATTCGAACGACAAGGAAATAACCTCTTAGAGTTAGCCTAATTTTAAGGTTAACAAGATTAGGTGGGAGAATGCTTAGAATATGAAATTGGTTTGAGAGAATCATATGGAAAAGTGTGGTTGAGTTTAAAGGCATTGGAAATAAGTTTATGTGAAAGAAACTCTAGGAGTATCAAAGAAGATATAAATTTTGAAAAGAAATGAATAAGAAAGAGTATAATCCTCGCAAGACAGTGAAATAACATCAAAAAGGGAAAGTAAAAGGAAATTTTATGTCTAAATGAGAAAAGGAAGGCTAAGTGTTAAAGTGTAAAAAAATAAATGAAAGAAAATTTCTCCTAGTAGTTTGGAGATGAAAAGAAAAAAAAGCTAATGTTTTGGATTGAAAGAGTTCGTAAAGAAATTAAAATTTAGTAGTTTGAGTTCTAAGTTTAAAAGAATGTGAATCATGAGATAGAATAGGAACATCAAATGAACTTGGGTAGAGAACTAGATGAGGTGAAAACCTTGTATGCATTATGTTTTTGACTCTACATTGATTTTGTCTAATGTTTTTGCATTAATATTTAAGAGAAACTATTTCAAAACGTGAGAAACTACTTCATTCATCTAAAAAGCCTTAAAACCAAACCAAAAGGTTTAGATTTCTCTTCCATAAGAGAGACCACACTTGAATGATTAATGAACGTAAGGGATTTTTGAATTTGATGGTTTAAGAATACTTCATTTTGATTGCTTAAGTTGGTTCTTGTGATGTATATGTAGAAGTACATTGAATAATTATGATTCATGCATAATTGTATTAGTATTTAGGATGATTGATAGGTTCATGATTTAATCCTGAATCTACATTGCAGAGAACAGATCCTCGTAGTATAGCAAATGGTCGAATCCCACAAGGACCAGATAGTGCGACTCTATGTTAAAAATGAATTATAGCTAAGAATGAAATAAAACAAAGATTGTTTTTCGAAACGATTGAAAGTTAAAGCGAATAATTAAAAGCGAATGTAAACCAGTAAAATAAAACGCTAGGCGAGAAGGAAATTCTGTAGGTATTCAGGTTTGAAGTTCAGGTTAACAAGCAAGATTAACACATGAAAATAGTTCTCAACTCAAAAGACGACAATAGACTAATCTCCTTCCGAAGAATTAGATCCCTATGATAGAATTTTTAGAAATAAAAACTAACCTTCTCCCGAAATCTTAGACCTCTAAATTAGAAAATTAAATCATGCAGTGATTACATATTCGATATGTTCATAAGCATCAAAGACAATACTCTCGCAAACAGAGACACTTATTCATCTAGACTAGGTCAGATTAAATAAACCAAATCCCTTTGTGTTTATTAACCTAAAATCATGAACTATGTGATCAAGCTAATTCAAGCAATAATAACAAATCTATACTAAGAACCTAACAAATTGAATATTTTAAAGTCAAACACTAACCATAAAAACGTGTTTTCCCTAGGAAATCCCTAAAACCTAACAAAGAGATTACACATACATAGCCAAGCAATCAACAACCATCAATAGAGAAAGCATATTCAAAAACAAGAATTAATAAAATAAGAGAGTTCAGAATTCTTCTCAAAATACAAGTGTCAGGATTCGTCTCTCTCAGAAAAGCTCTCAAAAAGTAATGAATTGTAAATTGAATTGTGTTCTGAGTTCTGTATTGTGCTGCTAAATAAAACCCTAAGCCTATAGCTTATATAGAGTTCAAAAAGAATAAAAATAATACAAAACCTAATAAGGAAAACCAATGATAAGTCTTGAGGACGGAAACATCTTACTCGCAATCTTCAAATAATCTCGAGCATACGGATCGATCGATCTGACGTCTCTCACTTCACGGATCAATCGATCTGAGTGTGGATCGATCGATCTCAATTTCCGTAACTTTGATAAGCTTCTGGATTGATCGATCTCCACATAGATCGATCAGTCTCCTCCATCACGTGTTGCACATGTTTCTTCTGCGAGACAGCTTGACCAGTGTTCAGTAAAATTGCCATAACTTTTGATTTCCTCAATGGATTGACATCAAATCATTTTCATATGAAAGCTAACTCACGTGGCCAGTTTGAGTTAAAATCTCAGCTCATTCCAATCATAGAAACATCTCCAAATGTCGATTAACTTTTGGCTCTTATGCTGAACTCTGCTTCTGCATTTGTCAAATCGCACAAATCCACCTTTTTGCTCCAGAACGTCAAAAAGACCTAGAATCATGAAAATATGCCAAAAACACATGGAAAATACTCGAATGATGCCAAATAGCAAGTATAAATACCCACTAAAAAGCATCAAAATCGATTGATATAAATTCCCCCGACTTAGCTCTTTGCTTGTCCTCAAGTAAAGCAAGACCCAATCTAGATAAAAGGTTTTGAAACCACACATGAACTCTCAGAATCTCAGCAACCTCAAGCATAGATATCAAAACTTAAAAGACACTGATCCTAAACAACCACTATGAAAGAACTGTTCACCACCACATAACTAAAAGCATGTTTCCTACTCTAAATCCAACACCAATCAAACCATCAAGTCATCTCAACCAGATCATTAAGTTCAATTCAATTAAAATAGATGCATTCTTACCTATAGGGTATCGATTCAATGCGCACAAGCACCTCTTCTGTCAAAACGCACATACCAAACAGAGCATCAATCGACTTCTGGTCCTGACCATTTTTCCCCCTTTTTCACTTCTTTTTTCTTTTCTCTTTTTATTAATGCTTTTCCTTTTCTTTTCTTTTTCGCATTTCTGCGCTTTCTTTTCTTTTTACTTTTTAAGCAGACGACAATTCACTGGGGTTGACTACAGACTTCTAGGTCACGATTTCAACCCTTTTCTGAACCGTTTTTTCGGAAGGGAGAGAGAGAAAGGATCGGATCATACTGAAAGAACTTGTCGGTTTTACAGAACACCGAAGAGCAAGACACTTAGATTTAAAATTATCTTACCACCACAAGCAAGAGAAATTAAGTTCAAATTAAGTCCTATCATGGCAGAGCTAGCATCAAATCATCAACAATCCAAAAGATCCAAACTTTCAGAAACAAAATAATCAGCAATGGGGTTCCAATCCTAAACATACCGGTTAAATCTAGGCCATTAGTCTAAAAAGATCAATACTACACTCACATTAGGTTGGTTATCATCACAGATTCTGATCATTATTCCTTCGGCTCGACTAGGCATGACTAATTTAAAAACGAAATTTTTTTGAAAATTTTCACCAATCTGATGAAACATCAAAAAGACACAAAACATGGTTAGTAGCTATACTCCCTCCCCCAAAATTAAATCACACCGTCCATGTGTGAAAATAAACCCAAGAGAAGGAATAATGACCATAAAATAAATAGATAAAACGAATAGTTCAAAAGATTTTTAGTACTTACCTAGAACAAGAGATCGGCTGGTTTTTGATACGAAGGATCGATCGATCGATCCCTGGACGGATCGATCGATTTCTGACAACATATTAAAGAGATTTGTTGGCATGGATCGATCGATCGATCGGTATGTCCGACCAAATTTCCTAAATTTTCCTGAAACATCTCTTAAACTCAAAACTAAAAATTAATAGGTTAGTAAATAGGGCTGACTTTAATCAAAAACCAAATAAAAAGAAAAATAAAATTAGTGGGCTGCCTCCCACTCAGCGCTTTATTTAACGTCTATAGCTAGACTTACTTACCTTCTATGATGAATTTAATTCAGCACCAAATAGAGCTAGGCAATAGTTCTACCATCCATCTCTGAGATCTGCAACTTCAACATCTTATTCATTGATGCCTTCTTGAAATCTTTTCCCTTGTCTTTAAGACATTGAACAAAGGGAATTCTAACCTTAGAGAAAGGTTTTTGAAAAGCCTTACTCTTCATCCTATACTTCACCCATTCTTCACTTACCAACTTGGGAATCAAAGTCAGATGAGTGTCCTTTTTGACTTTTTTCGAATTCCCTTCACCTTTATCCTTATCTTTTGAAGCTTGTTTTGGAGCACCTTTTTCTTTTCCTTGATCAGTCAAATCCAACTTGGCATTCACATCGATCTTCTTCAAGTTTATCTTACCCATCTTCTTGATTCTTGGGGTTTAACCCTTGATTGGAACTTAAGATTCCTTGTTCATGACCTTAACACCAAAGTCTTCAGATTCAACATGAGAAATCTGCGCCGCTTTTACCTCTTTGATCATGATGATCCTTGATTTGGGTATGTAAGGTACTAAAGGATAATAGTATGTTTTCTGGATGTTGGTGAGATAAATTCGCTTCTTGGGGACGTGCATGACAACTCCTACTGATGCTAAGAACGGTCTCCCCAAAACTAGCTATCCTTAAGAATTTCCATTTGTGTCAAACACATGGAAATCAACAGGAACTATGCAATCTCCTACTTGCACCATTACATTAGCCACAAAACCACTTGAAGACATGAAATACTTGTTAGCCAATGCAAAATACATTCCCGAAGGTATGATTTCCTTAAGTTCCAAATTTTCAGCGACCATCTTTGACATGACGCTGACATTAGCACCAGTGTCACATAGCAATTCCTTGAAGAGGACTCCTTTAACTTTAACTGGAATCACGAATTCACCTGGGTCCTCTTACTTCGGAAGTCTTCTTAATGGAAGAAATTTCTGAGAAACAGCATCATAGTACACATGTTCTTCATTAGGGACCTGAGGTCTATTGGGGTACGAGGTCTGAACTTTTGCAAGTTGCTTGGAAGTTTGTGCAGGTTTCAGAGGTGGATCGATCGATCTCTTCACTTTTCAGAAATCAATCCAAATTGGATCGATCGATCATTTTTTCATAAGTTTCTAGACCGAATTGATCGATCGATCCAGGTTGGATTGATCATCTAAAGCTTCTTAGAATTTCCGTGTTTTGGGATCGATTGATCCCTCCTTGGATCGACTGATCTGAACCTCTGCATCAAATCTAGAATTTCGAAAATATGCAGAATTTGCAGACTCAACTTCCTTTTTCCCAGAATTTGAATTCATCTCCTTGCAATATCCCTTAGGATTATTTTCAACCTTTCCTTGTAGCATACCAGCTTGTCTTTTAACTGCTTCCGAAGTTTGAGCTACTTGTACATCCAGTTTCTTCACATGAGTAGACAGCGATTCGAATTTGTTGTTCAAACCGTTATACATACCATCCAACTTCGCATTCAGATTCTTCTCAGACTGTTGCTGACTCTCCAAGATCTGTTTCAGCATCATCTCCATCTTATTTTCTTGTTAAACCTGAGGTTGAGTCGCTTGTTGGAAACCCGGTTGAGAGGCTTATTGAAAACCACCTGATTTCTGGCCAAATGACTGTCCAGATTTGTACAAAGGTATATGACTGATCTTGAGGATTCACAACGTTTGTACTCCTCCATTAGAGATTACCTTTGTTGTAACCTGGATTATACCCTTGGTTGTAGAATCTTTTTCCTTGGCTATTAATATAGCTAACCTCTTCTATGTTCTCAGATTCATTGATTGCAAAGCAATCAACTTCAACTTTCTCTACATTCTCAGCAAAACTGACATGCTTCTCATTTTGTTTCTTGAGAAAGTAAGAAAGAATCTCATTTACCTCTGCTAATCCAAAAGAATCTGAACTAGATGATTGCACTCTTTTGATCATAGTCAGGTTAGTGGTTGATGTTGCTAGCAACAAGGTTGTCAATTAGCTTATAGGCTTCATTCACGGGTTTAGTCATGAAATCGCCATTGCTAGCTATGTTTATAGAGAGTTGGTATTTCTGATCGATACCTCTATAAGAAGTGCTGAGGAGATTCAATTAAGAAAATCCAGGATGGGAACAATCTCGAAGGTACTCTTTAAACTTGTCCCATGCTTCATAAAAGGATTCCACCGGTCTTTGCTGAAATTGAGAGATCTTACTTCTCAAATTATTTTTTCTAGTGGAGGTGTAGAAGTGATTTAGAAACTTGGCTTTACACTAATCCCAAGTCTCTATTGAGTTAGCAGGTAACGAATTAAACCACCTCGGAGCTCTATCAGCTAGAGAATGATTGAAGAACTTACAATGCACAAAGTCTTTATAGACTCCATTCAGCTAAGTTGTGCTGCAAATGTCTTCAAAACTATCGATATGTTCCATAGGATGCTCAGTTGAAAAACCATGAAACTGGTTTTATCTTAGCAATTGGATGAGCTAAAACGGGAACTGGTAGTCCTGTCTCTGAGGCTGTCGAGGGTAGAGATCATTCATGTTGACTAGGAAAGCTTCAGGATTGTTGAAATCGCCAACTAGTACCCTGTTTTGGTGAGGTGGGTGATTTTGATTCAATCCAGGGGGACTTGCTCGCCATTACCTTTGTCTTGATTGACGTTTCCACCTCCTTGGTTTGCATCTCCTTCTAGAATTATCGGCGACACTTGATTGCCGTTTCCTCCTTGTTGGTTGAGCGCCAATTGTCTTATATGTTCCAATCCTGGAGGGTTTTGGGAAATTATAACTACGGGAATGATCGAATTCTGAATGACGTTGTCAGCCATGGTTGTGGATGAACTAGCGCTTCTTCGAGATTTCCGGTTTGAGCGTTCTAGTCTTGCGAGTTCTTCGTTTGTGAGGTTGAGAAATTCAGGTGATTTGTCAGATCTCATTGTCATGCACCTTCAAAACAAAAACAAGAAGAAAGAACAAGATTAGTACTGAAAATAAAAATCCTAGACTATAATCTAAGAAAAACTTAAAAGGCACTGTATTAGTCACCGACAACGGCACCAAAAATTTGATAGGTTCATATTTTCATCCGAAATCTACACTGCAGAGAACATATCCTCGTAGTATGTATGGGGTCGAATCCCACAAGGACCAGATAGTACGACTCTCAGTTAAAAATTGATTCTAGCTAAGAAAAAAACAAAACAAAGATTGTTTTTCGAAACAGTTGAAAGTTAAAGCAAATAATTAAAAACTAATGTAAACCATTAAAATAAAACGCTAGGCGATAGGGAAATTCTGTAGGTATTGAGGTTTGAAATTCAGGTTGACAAGCAAGATTAACACATGAAAATAGTTCTCAACTCAAAAGACGACAATAGACTAATCTCCTCCCGAAGTATTAGATCTCTATGATAGAATTGCTAGAAATAAAGACTAAACTTCTCCCGAAATCTTAGATCTCTAAATTAGATAATTAAATCATGCAGTGATTACATATTCGATATGTTCATAAGCATCAGAGACAATACTCCCGCAAGCAGAGACAGTTATTCATCTAGACTAGGTCAAATTGAATAAACCAAATCCCTTTGTGTTTATTAACCTAAAATCATGAACTAGGTGATCAAGCTAATTCAAGCAATAATAACAAATCTAGACTAAGAACCTAACAAATTGAATCTATTAAAGTTAAAGCCTAACCATCAAAACCTGTTTTCCCTGGGAAATCCCTAAAATCTAACAAAGAGATTACTCAGACATAGCCAAGCGATCAACAATCATCAATAGAGAAAACATATTAAAAAACCAGAATTAATACGATAAGAGAGTTCATAATTCTTCTCCAAATACAGGTGTCATGATTTTTCTCTCTCAGAAAAGCTCTCAAAAAGTAATGAATTGTAAACTGAATTGTGTTCTGAGTTTTGTATTGTCCTGCTAAATAAAACCCTAAGCCTATAGCTTATATAAAGTTCAAAAATAAAAAAACCTAATAAGAAAAACCAGTGATAAGTCTTGAGGACGGAAATGTCTTTTTGGAAATCTTCAAATAATCTAGAGCATAGGGATCAATCGATCCAAGTGTGGATCGATCGATCTGATGTCCCTCACTTCACGGATCGATCGATCTGAGTGTGGATCGATCGATCTCAATTTCCTTAACTTTGATAAGCTTCTGGATCGATCGATCTCCACATAGATCGACCGATCTACTCCATCACGTGCTGCACATATTTCTTCAGCGAGACAGCTTGACCAATCTCTAGTAAAATCGCCATAACTTTTGATTGCCTCAATGGATTGACCTCAAATCATTTTCATATGAAAGCTAACTCAAGTGGCCAGACTGAGTTAAAATCTCAGCTCATTCCAATCATATCAACATATAAAAATGTTGATTAACTTTTGGCTCTTCTGCTGAACCCTGCTTCTGCATTTGTCAAATCGCATCCATTTTGTGCACAAATCCACCTTTTTTCTCAGAACTTCAAAAACACCTAGAATCATGTAAATATGCCAAAAACACATGGAAAAATATTTGAATGATACCAAATAGCAAGCATAAATACCCACTAAAAACATCAAAATCGAGTGATATCAATAATACACTTGAAACATTACATTCAAGTTTTGGTCCCATTTTCTAACATATTTTTCTCACTTACCTTTGTGCCTTGCTTGACGAAAAGCAAAAGATAAGTTTGGGGGAGTTGATATATTGTATATTTGATGCATTTTAACTCTTATTTCATATTCATTTCAAGTAGATTCACTTGCATTTAGGCATATATAGGATGCATTTGCATGTCATATTCATGTTTCAAGTGTTAAAGGTGAATGGATTCAAAAGAGAGATTAATTAGATGCAAAAGAGAAACAAAATGGGACTTAATAGGGACCAAAACAACAAGTCTTAAAGATCAAGCAATTTAGAGATTTTACAATGGAAATTTCATCATGGCACCTTGAAGAATATTGTAGCCATGCATTCAAGCTTTCCAACAAGCCAAAACTCACTTTAAACTCCCTAGAGAATTGCATATATGAGCAAGAAAAGTTGTGAACCGCTAGATTCGAAGCTCCAAACTGTCCACCCCAAAGATGCATCTTTTACACCGACTTCCATTGAGATTTACAAGAAGACTCTTTCATAAAATTTGTATCCCGTTGAGTCATATTTCCAAAGAGATATTGCATGATATCATAGCTCCAAAGGTGATAGATTTATGGATCCTGAGATGAAGATGTGTCTAGCAGCATTCAAAACAGAAGCTCATACCGGTTTGTGCAAACCGTTCCTCAAAAACTCAAAAAACTAGGGACCTATACCAGGGAAGTGTACCGGTTTGTGCAAACCGGTGTGAGAAAAAAAGCCAACATTTCAACACCCATTTTGAAGTATGTACTCATTTTGAGTTGGGTTAACCCATATATTTTGGGTTAACTCAATGCCATTTTTAGGAGACTGTATAAGCTTTTTAAACCTAAATGTATGGATCTATCTTTAATCTTTTATCTTATGCTTTATCTTATCTTCTAATCTTTTATCTTGTTAAGAAATTTTGTAAACCTTTAATATTTTCCTATTTTAAGTTTCAATTTTTGTTTTGATTGTGAATCTTCTTCAATTGTGTGTTTCTAATCATGATTCAACAAATTTTTATAATTGGAATTTTTTTTTTTAATATATGATTAGTGAGTAGTTCTTCATAAGCAAATGAATTAGGTAGATTGGGTGATTAGGTGATTGAATATGATGTTTAAAACTTAGATATCTTATATCTTCATTCAATAGATGTTCTTGATGCTAAATTTGCCTTGATCAATCAAATTTAGATCATAGGATAAATTGTGCCCGAAAAGTGTTCGATAAAATTCTTGAACCAATCTTTGAATTCTAAATGAGGTTGAGCCAAGAGATTGTGTTAGTTAGTTCAGTTGTTTATCATAGATTATATCTTAATGCTTCTTAATTATGTAATTACGCAAGAGATTGTTTTGATTGTATAATTAGGAAATGACTAGTGCCATGAGAGTGGATTAGTCTATTTAAGAGAATCTTAGACCAAAGATTAGCATAAATTGTTAGCAATGAACATCATAAGATATCATTTGATCACCCGAATTAATAATCTTTGCTCATTTGCTTAACATTTTTATATTGAATTCAAGTTTAATACTTAGTTGACTTTTTATCTTTTGTTGACTTTTGCTCATCTTTGTTAAATTTTGCATGTTTGAATGTTACCAACCAAACAATCTTACTAGCTTAAACTAAATGAAATTCTCATAGGTCTAGTGAGTTTATTTCCTCCTGATTTGGATAAACACCTAAGTTTTACAATAATATGAGTGTTCTTAGGATACTTTCTTAGACATAGAATTGAGTAAATTCGTGTTTATCTGAAGATAAGCTAAGTGTTCCTGAGGAAAATATTGATGCGTTAACATAAGCAGGTGTTGAATTCTGGATCCACGAGGATTTTCTGTGCAAAGGTTGGATTCTAAAGTACTGATTAATCCATTGAACTGAGGGTACAATGAAGCTAAAATCTCCAAGACACTCTAGATGTCATTGGAGAAGAAATACAAATCCGAAGATGCAGGATGTCAGAAATTTGCGATCGCAAAGTTTCTGGACTTCCAAATGGTGGACTCCATGCCCATTATGGAGCACGTGGAAGCTCTCCAGCTGATATGCCATGAGATTGTTTCCGAGGGAATGTCGATGGATGAGAACTTTATCGTTAAAAGTTTTATCCATAAGCTTCCCTCTGGCTGGTTTGACTTCAAAAAATATCTCAACATTAAGTTAAAGGCGATGTCTCTTGAAGACCTAATCATGAGATTGCGGATTGAGGACAGAAATCGCCGTGCAACCGGAACCAAAGTTCAGATTCGTGAGCATACCGTCAGTGTGGCTATCCAAAAAGGCAAGGGCAAAGCAAAAGTTGTGGAAACTTAACCGAGGAAGATTTGTACGCTAAGGTCATAGAAGTCAACATGGTTGAAGATAACCCGAGGGAATGGTGGTACAAAACATGTGCCACAACTCAAATATGCGTTGATAGGAGTATGTTCAATACCTATAAAAAAGGAAGACTGAAGAACAACTGCTCATGGGAAACAAGGTGTTATCCAAGATTGTTGGCCGTGGAAGTGTTGTGCTGAAGTTTACTTCCAGAAAGGAAACCAAAATAAAAAATGTGAAGCACGTGTCTGACATGAGGAAAAATATGATTTCTGAGACTAAGATGAACAAGGTTGGATTTGCCATCAACTTTGAGTCCGACGAGCTGATCCTCGTAAAATTTGGGACGTATCCGGGTAGGGTTTTTGTTAAGGGATATATGATCAAAATGTGTGTTGAGCCAGTTCTCCGTCAGGAAAATGGTAGTTCTAGTTCTGGAAATGTTTCTTCGACTTCTGTTGTAACCGAGAATGTTTCGAACAATAATAACAATTATGTTGTTTATTCGCTTGAATCTTTTCATATTTGGCATGAAAGATTAGGACATGGGAATTATAATTCATTTCAAAGATTAATGAACAGGAATATGATTCCGAAGTTCAAAATAAGCAAAGAAAAATGTGAAGTGTGCGTACAAGCCAAACTCACAGAAACACCCTCACCTCAAGTTGAAAAAACTACCGAACCTCTAAGTTTAATACACACAGATTTGTGTGATTTAAAATATTTACCAACTAGATGTGGTAAAAAGTACTTTGTGACATTTATAGATGATCACACGAAATATTGTTATGTATATTTGTTACATAACAAAGATGAAGTTTTGGAGAAATTCAAAGACAATAAACGCGAAGTTAAAAATCAACTAAATAAAACCATAAAAATGGTTAGAAGTGATAGAGGAGGCGAATATGATGGACTTTTCAATGCTTCTTGTCAAGAACATGGAATTATCCATCAGACTACCGCTCCCAACTCACTTGAATCCAACAGAGTTGCGGAAAAAAAAAACCGAACTCTGAAAGAAATGATAAATGCAATATTGCAGGAATCTGGTTTAGCCCATAACATGTGAGGGGAATCTTTGCTTACAAAAACTTATACCCTCAACAAAATACCGCTTAAAGTTACTGGAAAAGCTCCTTATGAACTTTGGAATGGTACCACACCATCATATAAATACTTGAAAGTGTGGGATGCCTGACAAAAATGGTAGTATCTCTTCTGAAAAGGTCATAGGTGGACCAAAACCTGTATATTGTATTTTCATAGGATATGCACAGATATTCCAAATGGCAGTATCTTATAAATCAGATATTCCAAATATCCATGTAAATACCATAATGGAATCAAGAAATGCATCTTTCTTTGAACACATATTTCCGTGCAATGATAAAGAACATCCAAAGCGAACATGTGAACAAAGAGACGCTGAGGCAAACACTTCTGGAACTTCAAATGAAGAAAAAAATGAAGTAGATAAACCTACGCGAAGCAAAAGAGCTCGTAAGGAAAAATCTTTCGTCGATGATTTCTTGATTGTGTTTCTCAAAAAGAATGAACCGAAAAATTAATCAGAAGCCGTACACCAGCCGCACCTTCTTGGAAAGAAGCGGTCAATAGTAAAATTGACTCCATTATGAAAAATCATACACGGGAGATAACCGACTTACCGCAAGGGAGTAACGCACTAGAGTGTAAATGGATTTTCAAAACCAAATTGAAAATCGATGGCTCAATACATAAGTACAAAGCTAGGCTTGTGGTACAAGAATTTCAGTAAAAAGAAAGTCGGAATTTTTTTGACACTTATTTTCCAGTAACGAGAATAACCTCAATTAGAATGCTGATTAGCATCGCAATGTTGAGGGACCTCGAAATACATCAAATGGATGTAAAAACAACCTTTCTAAATGGTGATTTAGAAGAGAAAATATGCATTAAAAACCATAAGGGTTTGTTATTTCTGGACAAGAAAGCAATAGACTTGTAAAGTCATCATATGGGCTTAAACAAGCATCAAAACAATGGCATAAAAAGTTCTACAATGTTCTGATGTCCAATGGTTTCAGTATTAATAAATGTGACAAGTGCATCTATTGAAAAAATACACCAAATGGGTATTTTTGTTACATTTGTACGTCAATGATATGCTCATTATTGGAAGAAATAAAGACATAATCAATCGACAAAAAACATGCTTCGAGGAAAGTTTGACATGAAAGACATGGGTTTAGCATATGTTATTCTAGGGAATAAAATCATTAGAAACTTTGACATAATCATATTTTCCGAAGCTCATTATACTGAGACGATACTTGAGAGATTCAAAAACTACTCAAGTGGAACCACAAAACTCCGGTTGACGCTCAACTGTAATTGAATAAAAATTAAGGTGAAGCAGTGTCACAACTGGAATATGCAAGGGTGATCGAAAGTCTAATGTACTTAACAAACTGTACCAGACCCGATTTAGCTAATGCAATAAATATACCTAGTCGCTACACCAGTAATCCAGGACATCCGGAAATCCATAACTAGAGTGTTAAACTATTTACGTTACACTACAATTTATGGTAAAGAACCAACAATTTCAGAAAGATGCAGTGATGCAAACTGGATTACTGACTCAAAAAACTCAAAATCCAAGAGTGAATATATCTTTACACTTGGTGGTGCAGCAATGTCCTATAAATCTTCCAAACAAACTCTGTTAGCCACATCGACCATGGAATATGAATTTATAGCTTTAGACAAAGCTGCATAAGAAGCAGAATGGCTTCGAATTTTTTGGAGGATATACCGATGTGTGATAAACTAGTGCCAGCATTACGTGTACACGGTGACAGTCAATCAATTATAGCCCGAGAATTGAATACCCTGTATAATGGTAAATCTCATCATTTAAGAAGGCGAGATAAACCTATTAGACATTTGATCTCAAGTGGTGTAATCACAATCGATTACATCAAATCAGTAGCCAACCTAGCGGATCCGTTTACTAAAGATCTAGCACGAGATCAAGTGGTCAAATCATCAAGAAGAATGTGATTAAAGCCTACAATTTAAAGAGGAAGTTTGATGGATATCCCACCTTATTGACTGGAGATCCCAGGAAATAGGTTCAACGAGACAACTAAATCAATCTGAATCTGATAAAGCATTGTGAAACTTATGTTTCTACCAATATCCTAAAATGATAAACAATGCAAACATGTATGTGATAAGGTTAAGTGACAAATTTTAATGATTCCATAGCTTGTAATAGTGGAGTATAATAGGAAACTTCTGAAAATAGCTAATGGCAGATCACCATGTGAGTGTGAAATGGGGCCGCTTCTAGGAAAATGAATGTGATGCTATATTCTCCAAGTTCACTCATGAAAAACCATACATGTTCAAGGCCAAAATGAACACAATAGAGAACTTAATTCTACGAGAAATGAAGTTGGGTTATAGTTGTTGTATCGGTTTACATCAACGTTCAGGTGGTTTAAGACATCATGTTCACATCCTAGTCGAGTAAATCCGAGAGATACTAACAATATGTGGTTCAAACCTGAAAAACATTACCTACTCAGATATAGCGACTTTTCGGATGTAATCTCGAAAAGTCCTTATGTCTAGTCTTTTAGGTGCGTCTAGTCAGAGAAAGTCCATCAGATCTAGTTTAGTCGTCATATGTTATAAATTCATTTCTTTTCATGTGGGGGGGGGTTGTTGGAACTAAAATTTGTAACAAGTAATATTGACCAATGAAGACATTAATGACTAGATTATGAGTGCATCAGAATCCTTGTAATGAGCACTATAAAATGGAATATTCACTTGTCAAATTTGAATGAGAAATGGAGATGAAAAGAGAGAAACTTAAACATTCAAAGTGTTGAATAATGTTGATCAAGTGTTGCTAGTGTAAAATATCTCACATTGGTTGTGGAGAAAAATTTTCATTAGTATATATAGTGTGCACTAAGCATGCTTAAGTGCAACTGAGCTGAGTACACTATGGTTTATTGGAGAGACATGGACCACCCACACGCGCACGCTATCGCCACCGACCGACCGGCTCGGCAAAGGTGCGGGCCGCGAGTCGTTGGGAATGGCACATGCCTATCAAAAAGTATTATTTTGGAGAAAATCTCTATGGATTTTTGGCCTAAAAATCAATTTGTTTTCTTTTCGATTTATTAAATTAAACCGGACCCAAATCCAAACCGAAATTGATTTTGGCTTGCTTTTATTTCTCTCCAACTCTCGCGGTTGACCGAGTCCCTAAAGGCTCCCGGATTTTTCGCCTCGATCCGCTCCGCGAATCTCTGGCGCGATCCTCAACTGTTTCGCTTGCGCTCCAAGTTTCGACTTCCTCTCATTCATCGACCACTTCTTCTCCATGCAAAAAATCTCTCACAAATTTTCGATTCCTTTTTTCTCTCCTCTCGTAAGTCTTCCATCCGAGATTACATCGTAGAACTGTAAGTTCGTAGACTCTGAAATCGTGTGTAGCGATTCAGTTTCAAAGCGGTTGTATAATGAGATTCTTAAATTGCGCTTAAACCATCACACTACGCGCAGTTTTTAGAATTAAAGAAAGAGATCATCATCTTGACTCCGCTTCGATTTTCAAGGTTTTAAGTCGTTTTATATCGCTTTTCCTTAATCTGGTTTTTACCATCCTATAACAATTTGACCCACACGAGATTCTATTTGAAAGGGACCAAAAATGCGATTTGAGAGCTTATGTAAATTGTAATAAAACAACGTCTTCTGATGATATGGTTCTATGCAAAGTAAAATCCAATCACCAACATTGTATTGTACGTCTTTTGTTTTGAATATGCCTTTACTTAATTCAATTATTCGTAGTCATGATGTGCTATTCTTATTCATCAAATAAACTCATCATGATAAGTTAGCTCAGTCTGATTCAAATTCCATCTAATATAATCCTCAACGAACTCTTCAATCAATTTCTTTATCAAATCTTTCTCATTGACAATAACAGGGTAAAATGTTGTTACCTCACGTTGACAGATCCCAACAAGCTCATTCGATTTAACAAAGCATCTATATTTCATCTCAGGCTTTAAAGAAGGATACAATTATTAAAAGAAAAAAGTACTCAATTTGAATGAATTGAAATTGGATTACAAGAATAGGAAATAAAGTCGGTACCATTTTACAAATATAATACTAGGCTTTTTTCGGTGTTTTGTCGTATGGAGAGAAACTAAAATAGAGTCCATACCAAAATTAGAGAAACAAAGAAAAAGAAAACTTCACAACAAAAGAAAATGTTTAAAGCAGTGTTTTGAAAACAAAACCGGATCGAGTCGAAGTTCAACCTGGTTCAACTTTGAACTGGAAAAATATCTAATTTGGATTAACAATATCCGGTTTAGGTTGATAATAAAACCCAAATCTAATCGAACAAGTTAAAAATATGAGTTCGACCGCTAAAAACCTCATATAACTTAGTTTATTATGTTTCATTCGAGTTTTTTTCTTTTAATTTGAATATTGATGAGAGTTAATATGACCAATTGAATTACAAAAGGGTCACACCTCTAGTTGCACTGTGAGCCACCGGTAAATCGGATCAGACGGCGAATAAAACTCGTTTTTACTCACGCTGGAACCTATCCTCTGTCACCGATACTACTCAAGGAGATCTCTTACATGTCTCGTTCTTCTACTCAAGCTCTGTAGTCGGCGGCAGCGGCGGTGACCGTGGAGGGTCATTGTCGTCTCAGAGGTGTCGCCGGGTGGCTCCGGTGAGATTCGCAATTACGGCGGCGCTGCATAGACCTACGATTTTCTTAAATTTATCTAGGGTTTTTGATCTAGGTCTGGACATGGGCTTTAGATTAGATAATCTCACAAATCCGAGCCTGTTAAGAGTTTGTAGAGACTTTTAGTTTTATTGCTTGGGTCTGAATGTAATGGGTTATGTCTGGATATATATATATATTTTTTCGTCTGGTAATATAAGTCAAAGAACAGTTTACAACTGAAACTTTAAAATAACAAGAGCAGAGGAAACAAAAGGCTCTCGCATACATAGCAGACATTAAACACCAAAAACAGAGGGAATGGGTTTCTCACTCTCAAATAAACCATTTAGCCAGCAAGGAGCATCCATGGCCACATAAGACTGGAACTGCTTTCGAAGGATTACGCTATTGACAATGAGAAAAGCCCCTCTATTTTGATGACGGTGATCATGACCAATTGACCAATCTGTGAACTCTGCAAGCTGATTGAGTATTAAAGAAGAATATGAAGCTAAAGCAGGCCAAAGTGAAGGTGAAGAAACAACCTTAGCAATATCCTGGTCTTCTAGAGAAAAAACTATCCTGCTAAAATGATGTGCCTTTGCACTTGAGATAGCCCATAGAAGAGCTTTAAGCATCGCATCCTGTTTTGAAACTGACCCTACCAAGGCGTTTTTGCTATGAAGAAGAACCTGTCCCTGCACATTTCTACATACCCAAGCTACCCCGAAAATTGCTCTTGAGCTAGACCAGGCAACTCCCACATTAAACTTGATCCAGCCTGGTTTCGGTGGAAACCACTTTCTTCTTCTATCCCCTGCAGCTTGAGAGAGTGAGATAGGGGTTGAGTGAATGACTTGGGCTAAAAACCATTCTTCCGAATCATTTTTGAATTTTATCAATGATTCATTTGAGAAAAATTCTTTCCCTTCAATGAAGAAATTGTTTCTGTTTTTCCATAGACCCCAAATAATCCAAGGAATCGATCTTCTTAAGTTTTAATCTATTTCCGGATTCCATATCAACATCATGAAGCTTATGTTTTCATAAATTGATGATACATGAAAACCATCCTGAGGAAATGGTATTGATGTTAATGTCCAAACATGTCTTGATTTTCTGCATAAGAAGAGACAATGATTTATTCCTCTCCTTTCCAAGTTGTCCAAAACTGGAATTGCATTATTAAGAACTTTCCACAAAAATTTCTTGATCTTAGGAGGTGCTTTGATGTTCCAAATTGCTGCTTTAAGGGGGTTGATCAATGGAAGTTGCTCTTGAACACAATATTTTGCTTGGAAAGCTAAGTGGTAAGCAGAACTTTGTTGAATAGAAACCATATTTGGTTCTCGTCCAAATGTAAAAATCCTTTGAGGAAGGTACAAGCTTGATTTTTTTTATTCTTTGGACATCTTCATCCACAAACAAATTTTGTAATGTGGTTTCATTCCAATTACATGTTGAAATGTCCAACAACTCGCCCACTGTAAGATCTATGTTTGTCCATATATTCTTCATTAATGGAATACTGCCACAATTTGGTCCTAACCAAGGTTCTGTCCACACTTTCATTGAGTTCCCATTACGTACTTGCTTTTTTATCCCTTTTTTAGAATGTTTCTTCCCTCAATGCAAGCGTATAATTCTTTTGAAGATGGTAGAGCTTCGAGAAAGGAGTGTTCAAGGAAGTACTTGCTTTTTAGAAATGAAGAGTACAAGCTCTCAGGAAAATACAAAAGACGCCAGACTTGCTTCCCTAGGAGAGCCAAGTTAAAGCACTCAATATCTTTGAAATTCATCCCTCCTAATCTCTTTGGGAGACAGAGTTTATTCCAGCTAACTCATGTTATTTTCCTTTTATTTTCTTGAGCATTCCACCAAAATTGAATCATAGCCGATGTTAACGATGTACAAGTGCCTTTGGGAAGCTTGAAACATTGCATTGTATATACGGGCATCGCAAGTATTACAGCCTTAAGCAAGGTCTCCTTACCGCCTTTAGAAAGATTTCTTCCATACCAATTTGATAGCTCCCCCTTCACCTTGGTGTGAATATAAGCTAGCAGTTCAGATTTTGGGCATTTAAAGACTTCTGGTAGCCCCATATAGTTTCATGTGCCTCCTTCATTCGATATACCTAGGATCTGTTTCACAATTGCTTTCTTTTCCTCTGAAATGTTTTTTCCAAAAGTGATTGCTGATTTTACCAGATTGATGCATTGACCAGATCCATTAGCATATGTTTGTAAAATTTGTTTTAAGGTGTTGCATTGCTCTTGGTCAGCCTTGCAAATGAGAAGACTGTCATCTGCAAAGAACACGTGGCTTATAGAGGGGTCTGATGGGTGAAATTGAAAACCAGATAGAAGTCCTTGCTGTCCTGCTAATGATAGAAGAGAAGAAAGGCCCTCTGCACACTCTAGGTATATATAATAAAACCTCTATTAAATAAAGGGAAAAAACCTTTAAAATACTCAAACTCTTTAACTTTTGCCCATTTAATACCTGAACTTGTTTCGTTGCCAAATTAATTCACATACAATTCAAAATTGAAAGTTTGTAATAATTCCGTTAATGAGCTTAACAACTCCGTTAACTTTTTTTTCTTTTTTTCTCTCTCTTCTCGTCCGACCCTTTCACCTTCATTACTCTCTCCACCCATACCTCTAACCTTTATTACTCAACAAGAATTGACCAAGAGCTTAAACCAGTCTGCATATTTTACACAGGAAGTCAAATCTAGTGTAGTAGAAGCAAGAAATGCTTATTTGTACTCAAGTCAAGCAAAGACTTGTCAATAGATTAAAAAAAGCTGAGAACTTTCAGAGCATAAGTGATAACAAGTAATGAATTTAGCTATTGTCAGTTTGGAGTTGGTGAAGATGGATCCATATGATTTTTGGCCGTTGGAACTAACTAAAACCAAAAGATTGTAGAAACCAAGTTATAAAATGAAGAAGAAGAAGACGAATAGCTTTTGGGTACAAGGGGACGAATTCGGTTGGATGGACATGATAGATGATTATTGAAGATGATGATAAATAATTTGGGGTTACAAAGTTTCTAATCGATTTAATTCTTGTAATTTGCTGATTTTGGGTGTTGATTTTACTTCGAGCCTTTGTTAATTTTAGGGTTCTGTTTTGCCGCTTTTCAATGGTAACGCTTAGATCTTGCAGTTGAATATTAGAAAAAAATTTGTTAAGATCGTGACTATGTTTAACAAAATTTTGTTCTTCTGGAAATTTTTTATTTCTTTTAATTCATTGTCTTTCATAGTAACCTATCTCTCCAGCTTCAAAGCAGAGAAAAAAGATTGAGAAAACTCCTCTCTTACCCTCAATTCTCATCTCTCAATCTCTATAGGACACATAAATAAA
>OVBE01001532.1:0-35915 GCA_900406425.1 Iberis pinnata
ATATATAGATATATATATATATATATATATATATATATATATATATATATATTATATTAATTACATGTAATTATTATTTAAAATCTTATTTAATTTATCATGTAGCAATCTGTAAGATATTGGTGTAGAATATAGAAAAACTATGATTCTGAAACCAAAAATCTTATATTATATATTCTATGTACTATATAGTACATAATTAATGACGTAATATATTTATTAAATATTTTGATTTCAAACTCATGATGAAAAATGATCTTAAATAATTAATTCTAACACTCCCCATAAAATATTATTATAAATGTTTATATCCATAGTTTTAAAATAAATAATCATAACTCGCCATGCATCATATTCATCTTAATGATTTCATATAGTTGATATATTTTAGCTATTTTTTGTCACCAGTAATTTTATTGATGATATATTATTTGTAATTATATATTTTTGAAATTTTTTTCATGAACTTACATATTTTTGAAATTCTTACTAAAGTGCCATTAATTAATGAATTAAAATTTAAATACAAAATTAGTAGTAAGTTTCGTAATGTACCATGTTAATTAAAAGTTCTTTTTAAAAAATTACACTTCAAATGTTATATATAATCAATTTAGTCTAAATATGTAAAATCTTATACATATTTAATTTATAATATAACATCACATTACTTACATGTATTATTTTGTGTTATTTTACAACTGATAAAATTAAAATCATATAATATATATGCAATACAATAATTTTGCTATAATTTTCAAATAGAATTTATTTTAAAAAAAAAATAAGATTAGTAACTTACCTAATATATTAACTTTATCTTATTTATATATATAAAAATCATATATGAAAATATATTTCTTCACATAAAAATAGAATTACATAATAATAAATGCATTCTTAAATTAATTTTAGCATATTAGTTGAAAAATAATTTTATAGATATCAAGTTAAATTTTTGAATAAAGTAAATATAAATAAAATAAATGGAAATATATTAGAATACATTTTTAAAAATGATATAATATTCTTTCATATCTAGTGTAGAATCTTTACTCAAAAAATAGTTAATATTTATTAATACTTTTTATGAAAATTATTGACCAATATGCCATTAACGAATTCAAAATTGGTAGAAAAAAATGAGTTGCAACTTATGTAATATACTAAAAATGACCCTTAATTGTATATATTTAGATATAAATTAACAAAAATTAATGATATTTTTAACTTTTGTAATATGTTAAAAGGAAATTTTTTTTTAATGGATAGAGAGATGATTCTCATATGGTTACGATTTTCTCTTCTCTTGAGTCATTTCCTTCTATGGGGCCGTTTATGTCAGTAATTGACAGTTGTTTCATCCGATTTTACCGGATTTGCGGTTTCATCAGGCAATTGTATCAATATATATATTATAGTAGTATTTTACCCGCACTATGTGCAGGATAATGATTTTTTAAAATTTATAAAATTTAATAAAAGATACATAGTTTTATAAAAATAAAAAGATAATAAATACATAATTATAAAATTACTAAGACATTATATACTATCAGAGATTTTATGTACATTAGTTGAGCAATAATTGTAAAAGTGTTTATTTTGTGAATTTTGGTTAAAAAGTAATAAAATGTAAAATATTATTTATGTTAATATATATATGCAAATAATTTTACAATCAATAGTTTTCATGCATGAGGCAAATATCTATATCTTATGTTATTTAGCTAAACTACATGACTTTTTATGTTAAGATCTAGGTTCTAAGTTGCATAATACTTAATATCATCAATGGTACCACTTAATTAAATAAAAATGTAATTTTAAAAATAATTAAAAAATTATTAAATTTTTCTTACTCCAAATATCTCATCAACAAAGAATCGTAAATTTAAAAGACTTATTTAAAAAAAAAAAAATTAAGAGCATTAACTTTAACCAACTTGCTTCATATTTTCTTAAAAAATTTAATGTAATTGATATATGTATATGCACTTTTAAATTTTCTATTTAAAAACAAATTTCATGATTTTAGGAGATAAATATTTTTTCTTTATTACCTTTACGAAAAATTTAAATATGTATTGAAAACCAATGATATTTCATGTAATTGTTTATAAAACAAATATTTCTTTAAAAATAGTCCTTTCCAATTAATAATATAGATTATATAGAATGAGATTAGTTTCTCTTCTTACGATTTTCTAGGTTTCTTTTCAATATCAATGGCGGATAAACTGCGTAACCAAATGCAACATATTTTGTTGGGGATTGATCATCCGATGGTTTCACTTCCTCTAGCGTTTTGTGAAGATGTAATTACGGCTGTAAATGTTATTATTGATAAAGATTACAGTGGTTGCTATACATTATTTATACAATAAGAATCTTCTACATATATGGAACACTCTTAATACTTCCCTTCAAGATGGAGGGGATTTTGTCACTCCAATATTATCTCTTGCTGTTGACGGGGCAATGACTTGGTAAGAAGATCAGCTTGCTGATCTGTCGTTGAAACATGAGCCACTCGTAAAAGTCGTGCTTGTACATAATTTCAAATAAAATGATAATCAAGAGTAATGTGCTTCATTCGGGAATGAAATATCGGGTTTACACATAGATAAGTGGCACCAATATTATCACAATATAGAACCAGGAAAGTATAAGTAGTAACACCCAATTCATAAAGCAATGACCGTATCCAAAGAATTTCAAAAGCATATTGAGCAACAACCCAATACTCAACTTCCGTAGAGGACCGTGTAACGCCTTTTTGTTTTCGTGTTGTCCACGAATCAGGTGTAGCACCAAGATAGATAATATATTTGTTGGTGGAGATGTAGTCATCTGTGTCACATGTCCAGTTTGCATCCGTAAAACCATGGAGTGAAAAAATGTTATCTCGACGCATGAAAATTCCATGTGTAAAAGTCCCTGCCAAATTTCTGAGTACTCGTTTTGCTGCTTGCAGATGATCAGTTGTTGGCTTGTGCATAAATTGGGTTAGACGACTGAGGGCATACATTATATCAGGACAAGTGCATACAAGTACTGAAGACTTCCCACAATTGTTTGTAAATCGGTTTGCGTAACCGGCACACATGTGTAGGTTGATCGTGATCAATAAAACCTGGAGGTTAAATCATGAATACTTCTTCCTTGGAAAACACATTATTCACATCGAGTTGAATAAGTGGTCATGATCGAGTAACAACAATGTTGAGGACAAGATGCAGGGAAGTAGTCTTGATAACGGGACTGAATGTTTCACCGTAGTCTACACCATAACATTGAGTAAAATTACGAGCAACAAGTCTAGCCTTGTAACGCTCAATCTCACCATTAGGATGATGTTTGACAGTACATAGCCACTTACAGGTGATGAGATTTTGATGTGGTTGTGAAGGTACGGTTGGAACTCAAATTTGAACAAGTGATTTTTGTCACTTTTCCGGTGACTTTTCTAGTAAGTGTATTGCCCGGAATCATCAGATTATGAGTGCATTAAATAGGTTGTAGTTTGGACTATAACTTTGAATATCCAAATAAGCAATTTGAAGTTAAATTGAATGAGAAATATAAGGTCAAAGTGTGCTACTTGAACACACTAAAAGTCAACAAATTAATCAAAGTTAATTTGTCCCACATTGCTTGGTGAAAATGAAAAAGGAGGAAGGCGTCGCCGCCGGCTCGGTTCGGCACGGCACGGCCAGCACAACACAGCACGACACTGCGCGGATCACGAGCCATTGGATCGAATGTCTTAGGTCTCGAGCCTAATATTTTTGGGAGAAATTTGTATGAAAAAAAAAAGTTTGATCCAACATTTTAAATTCGAATCAAATGATTAATCCAACAAGATGCAACAATAATTATTTGGCCCAATAAGCCCATCTCGCACAGATTGTCTAAGCGAAGATGTGCTTTATCAAAATTATAAGTGTGTGTTCATGAAAACCAGTGTGTTCGATTGGATGCGTTGGTTTGTAAAAGCCATCTTTTCCCAATCTATAAATATCACCACCCTCATTTTATTTGATTCATCCTTTTCTCAATCAATCATTAGAAAACAATTGGTTTTCAATATTGAATAAAGAGAATAAAATAAATACAAATAAAAGTCTTCAAAAGTTGTTCCATTTATACCCCGTTTTCAAAGTCTCGGGAGTATTCATAAAGAATAAGGTCGATAGGCTTTATTAAGAGTAAGAATTAATAAAGATGTGGAACGGTTGTATCCTGGGATTCTTAAATTGCGGTAAACCGTCTTACTACGGATAATTTTTAGAATTAAGGAAAGAGTTTCGACTCGACTCCGTTTGGTTTAAGATTGTTAAACATTTTAAACTTGGTTTATAACTAAATTCGGTTTTACGGTCCCTACAATCTTAGTTTTAAAAATCCGCTCTATAGCTACCGCTTTATATCGGATTTTGGTTTAACCGTTTAAAATGTTTTCTCAGTTCGCGATCCTTTTAAACGTTTCTGCGATATTTTACTGATAACAGATGAGGATATTGAAAATGTCCATATTGATGGACATATTGACAAGTCTGGCAAAAAGGTCGAGACTTTGCCTCCGAAAGATGCTTTCGTCGGAATGTATGCCGCAATAGCGATGGCACAAGGCCTATTGCCTGAGAAATTCGACGGAACCAATTTCAAGACGTGGCAAAACAAGATGCTCTTCTACCTGAGCAATCTGCATGCTGATAAATTCCTAACGACCGATCCACCGATCGTTCCTCTTAGGAATATCGATGCCTACGTCCAAAAAGGTGTTGATCCCTGGAAGCACCATGACTTCATCTGTCGAGGTTGGATCTTAGGCCGCCTTATTGATCCACTGTACAAAGTGTATAGTCAGAAAGCACAGACCTCTAAGGAATTCTGGATGGCCTTAGAGAAGAAGTACAAATCTGACGATGCTAGTTGTCAGAAATTTTTCGTCGCAAAGTTCTTGGACTTCAAGATGGTGGACTCAAAATCCATCATGGAAAAAGTCAACGCACTGAGTCTCATCTGTCATGAGATTGCACCTGAAGGTACGATGATTGATGAAATATTCATGGTCAACTACTTCATAGAGAAGCTCCCCCGAGTTGGCTCAGCTTCAAGAACTACTTGAAGCACAAGAAGAAGCCGATGTCGTTCTCAGATGTCATTATGCGACTTCGAATGGAAGAGCGAAACTGTACCAACTTCGATGCTTCTGAGCAACATACGGTGTTTATGTGGCTGAGGCAAAGAAAAAAGGGAAACAAAAGTCATTCAAACCTACTCCCTCAACAAACTTCAAGAAAAATGGTAAAAACCAGAAGTTTAAAGGGAAATGCCACAACTGTGGAAAGCTAGGACACAGAGCAGATGTGTGTCGAAGTGCTCCTAAAGCTAAAGATAATCTCAAGCTTATCTTACTGAAGAAGACATCTGCGCGGTTGTCTCTGAAGTCAACATGAAAGAATGGTGGTATGACACTGGTGCAACCACCCACATCTGCGCTGATAAGGAAATGTTCACCACTTATCAGAAGAACAAGACTGAAGAGCAAGTGTGTATGGGAAACACAGCTTGCTCAAAGATTGAAGGTCACAACAAAGTGGTTCTGAAGTTGACTTCATAACATGAGCTTACACTCAACAATGTCAAACATGTGCCGGACATGAGGAAGAACCTTGTTTCGAGAACTCTACTGAGTAAAGCTGGATTCGGAACAAGCTTTGAAGCTGACAAGCTAGTACTTAGGAAAAATGGGATGTATTTTAGGAAAGAGATTTGTAAAAGGAGGACTTGTCAAAATGTGTGCAATGACAGTCCTTCGTCCTAACAAGCTTGAAATAGCTAACATTGTAATTGATGATAAAGTTAATGGAAAGTCTGTTGCTTATTTGGTTGAGTCTTTCAAAACTTGGCATGAAAGATTAGGACATGTGAATTACAAATCTATGCAAAAATTAATAAGTCTAAACTTAATTCCCAAATGCAAAGTAAATAAAGAGAAATGTGAAGTTTGTGTACAAGCCATACTCACAAAAATTCCATCTCCTAAAGTTCAAAGGACTACTGAACCTTTGGGTTTAATTCATACAAATTTATGTGATCTGAAATATATACAAACTCGAAGCGGTAAAAAGTATTTTGTGACATTCATTGATGATAGCACAAGATATTGTTATGTATATCTGTTACATAGCAAAGACAGATTCTTGTCAAAATTCAAAGAGTATAAACTTGAAGTTGAGAATCAACTTGGAAAAACTATCAAAGTAGTAAGGAGTGATAGAGGAGGCGAGTATGATGGTCCCTTTAATGTTTTCTGAAAAGAACATGGGATCATACTGACGACTCTAAATTTTCATGGATTTTACATATCAATTAGCATCACTTCTGAGGTCTAAAAGCGTGCATACATCACATTTATGCTTGATTGCATTAGAATTTGCATATGTATGCATTTTGGAGACTTTTGAGGACTTTCAGGAGTTTTCGGGAAGGATTTGAGAAATTTTAGAAAAGCAGCACTTAACGTTGAATGGAGCAGCACTCAGCATGGAATGGACTGGATTTACCTTAGAACCAAGGCAGGATCGATCCCAACACTATTCGGGATCGATCTCAGGCACTTTTGCGTCGAAGCAGGATCGATCCCAACTCAGCACCTTCAGGATCGATCCCAACACTTACATAATCGACCTCGACACTTACCAGATCGATCCCGTGTCCACTTCAGATCGATCCCGTGTCTACTTCAGATTGATCCCACCTTAGCAGCGATCGATCTCAGCTCTTACGTGGATCGATCCCCCTCTCTCTCTCTTTCAACGTTTTTGGTGAAGTCTCGAACAAAGCTAAGGAAGTGCACGAAGTTGAAGCAGGATTAAGAAGACAACAGATGAGATCGATACCACCTATATTGAGATCGATCTCGGGCACTCAATGTCGGGATCAATCCCAACCTTAGACGCGCTTTGGACGCATCTCAGTTGGATCGATCCCAAGCAAGCATCTTCAGCCCGGATCGATCGTGCATTCACCAACTCGAAGCCAAACACGCTCCGACCCGACTAACTCAATTCCGGATACCACCTGAATCAAGGCCCAACATCCAAGATAATGATTGGAATTTTGTCTTTAGTGCGAATTAGGGCTTTTCTCTAAACACTATAAAAGCCCTAATTCTCCCCCATTTGCAAAAGCTTTATTTTTTCTTTTCTTTTTAGGTTTTGTCTTAGGTTTTTATTTCTTTAGTTTTTTCTTCATGTTCTTGGTGTAAAAACCAGATTTCTTTTGAGTTTTAAGTTAATCTACTGTTTTTACTTTGATTTTTTGCTTAGCTTTAGGTTGTTCTTCAGTTTGTACATCTCTATTTTTGTTTTAAGCCTTAACCTTCTGTTTTAGTTTACTGTTTCATTATTGTTCTTCATTTCTGGGTTTGTGTTCTTGCTATTCTTCTTAGTTCTGCATGTTTAGGTTTGAAGTTATCTTTGCTGTTTCATCTGCTTCTACTCCCATGAGTAGTGATTAGTCATCCAAGTTCTTGAGGATAGGGGTAGATTAGGGTTGATGTTTTGGGTTTGCTTAGGTACCTAAGTTGATTTTTCTTAGATCCTTTATGTTCCTCCTTAGTTTAATGCTGATTGTACTCCTACCCGGAAGGGACAGAGACCCGCCGTAAGTTATTAGAGGTGACCAGACCGAGGGGGTTTCAGAGATTCGTTTCCCCTCCTCTGTGAATAGATGTGGGAAACAAGTTAGCTAGAGTAGTAGTGGTTAATGCCTGCTAGGTAGTCACCGTCTATGACGGCAGTTGAGTCTGTGATTGCTTTGCTTGAGATTGGTTGCCAAGGAATTGTAATTGATTGTATGTATAACTACTGTCTAGGGGTCAGCTCATTGTTTGAGGTATGTTAGGTATTTAGGTAGCCCATGATGGATTCTCAAGTTAGTTACCTTTTGTCCTCAGGAACTACTTTACATTGATTGCATTTTTACCCTTTCTTGCTTATACTCTGTTTTGCATCTAGAGTGTTTTATGATGTTTTCTGTTTTATGCTTTATGTTCATTTGCACTTAGGACCTTTTAGCAACCAAACCCCTTTTAACATTAAGCTTGACTTTAAAGCATCCAATACATCCAGATTTCTTTGTACACTCCCATTATGGATTGACAAACCCATATACACTACAACGATGAGTTGATTGATAACCCAGGACCTCAAAATCCTATTATCAATTTGGCGCCGTTGCCACTTGGGATTTGTTACTACATTCTGGATTTTGGATCTTTTCAGATCAAGCTTTTCTTCTACATTTTTACTTACCAGTCTACCTTGTTTGCTTTGTTTTTCAGGTACCTTCTTAGCAGTGTATGAACCTGAGAAGTAGAGGACCAACGGACTTGCTTCCACTCGTTGACGATATCAGAGCTCTTGAACGAGAACACTCTCGGGCAAGACGTGAACATGAACGTGCTGAACATTTGAGAAGGTTGAACCTCAACATGGCAGACAATGTTGAAAGAGAACACCAGAGCACCATTGGTGCTGGTGACAACCCGAACACTCACACCGTCAGACATGGAATCAATCCACCTGCAATACAGAACAACAACTTCGAGATCAAGCATAGTCTCATTGCTATCGTCCCCTGTGTTTGTGGAATTAACCTTTTCTGGAAAGTTAATTTATACCTAATATGTCGTTATCTTTATCCAAATCTATTTATAATCCTGTAGTATCTCTTATAAAATATTAACAATATTTTAATTTTCTACAATTTTATTAAACAACGTTTCTTTTCTTTCTTTGTGTTTTTTTATTCTCCTTTCATATCAAAGTTTCTCTAAACACATATCCATAAGAATCTTTTATCAAAATCCACAAAGAAAAAAACAAGTAGTATATGATCAAAGTTGACATATAAGGTAAGTTATTATATGTGCATATTCGTTTTTATCTGTTTTGTTAATGTTTAGATATTTAAAGGTGACATTTTTTAGTTTCTTATCACATAATCTACTTCTTACTTGTTTACCTATCACATAAACAAAATTATGAAGTGTTATTTTTTTCTTATTATAGTTTTTTTTATATGATCTCTTAGATTCTAGTGATTTTTATGGAAAAACAAAATTAATGTTTGAGTTGATCGATTTGTGATTTCAGGAAGATGAAGTTTTCTGGAAAATTTATTCTAGAATACGACGTCATTTGAAAATCATATTCTAGAATACAACGTGAAGACATCGTGTTCTGGAAACTATTCAAGAATTCTATAATATGACTTGTTCCGGAAAATCTATTCTAGAATATGAATTTTTCTATAAAATATATTTTAGAATATCACGTTTCTGGAATAGATTTTCTACTGTGTCCACTTATTATAAAATATATTTTATAGAATAGAAAAAATACACAATATAGAATAGCAATTCTAGAATATGTACGTTTAAAATACATAATTATGAATAGATTTTCTATGTTACTTTGAAAAGTATTATGGAATATCTATTATATATGTAAAATGTGGAATATCTTTTAATGACCAAAATAATCATGATTGTTATTTGGCTGAAAAATATGATACACACATGATGTGTGGTATATGGAGATTGTTTGACAATAACTGGAGATTCATCACTGATAAGGAGAAACGTGATAGAATGATTAGTTTGAAATCTAATTCTACTTTGCAAGAGATGAAGATAATGGTTGTAGAAGACTTCAATATGGATTTGGGTACGACCGGTTTGGAAATCAATTACTCCCCTTTTGGGTTGATTAATTACTTAGAATCTCCACCAGGAATTGTCATAAATGATCGCCAAGTTAAACATTTGTTTGAATTTTTCAAAAAGATGGATGTGATGCATTTGTGTGTGACATTTAAACATAGTATTAATGATCAAAAGAGCAGGATGAAATTTGATTTGAATAAACTTCTAAAAGATTCAATTGATAGAGAAAATGCTGATAATAAGTCCCAATTACCAAGAGAAGATGTAAGTAACTCTATATTGAATGTTGATTTGAAAAGATATCCTCATAATGTTGAAGTTGGTGGTGATGATCAGTTGATGTTCAAATTTGCTATTTGTGAAAATCAAAAGATTGGAGGGGTTAACTGTGTAAAAAATGATCAACTTTTTAAAAACAAGGAAGACTTGATAAAGACAATGGAGATATGCGCTATTTAGTATAACTTTGATTTTAGAGTTGCAAAATCTTGTACTCTTTTTGTGTGTTTACGGTGCAAAGATTAGTTTTTCAATTGAAGAATTCGTGCAAAATGTCTAGTTGGATCATCGTATTTTCGAATCAACAAGTATGTTGCTGAACATACATGTTCTCCTTCAAAGAACAGCAAATTTTCTAGGACGACTTCAGCCAAAACAATTGGTCATATTATTATTAAAAAATATGAAGGATCAAAGGAAGGGCTCAAGCCAAATGACATCATTAATATGTTACGTATAGACCATGGAGCTGAGCTTTCTTATTCCAAAGCATGGAAGCCCGTGAGTATGTTGTTAACACTGTTATGGGTATGCTAGAGAAGAGTTTCATTAAAAAACCAAAATACTTGAATATTCTTAAAGAAGCTAATCAATGTATGTATACTAATTACGAGTTAGACGAGGTTGGTAGATTCATATATCTATTAATTTCTTTTGGTCAAAGTGTCAGAGAGTTTTACAAGGCAATTCAAAAGGTTATTGTGGTTGATGGGAGCTTTTTAAAGAGCAAATATATAAAGGAGTATTGCTTGTTGTGACAACTATTGATGGTAACTATAATTTTGTATCCAATTGCGTTTGAGATTGTTGATAGAGAATGATCGCTCATGGGATTGGTTTTCTATGCAATGAAAAAATATTATAGAAGATGAGAAAGAGTTGGATTTTGTGTATGACAGACATGTCTCCATTGCTAATTCAGCTTGTAAGATTTATCCACTGTCTAGACATGGAATTTGTATCCACCACTTGCTCATTAATGTGGTTTATTTCAAGGCTAAGGGTTTGGTCAACTTGGTTGCAAAGGCTTCGTAAACGTATATGATTGCTGATTTTTATGAGACATACAAACAGATTTGCAAAATCAGTCCGATTATTGAAAAATATCTAGAGGAAGCTGATGTAAAAAAATGGGCTAGGTGTCATTTTCCTGGATATCGGTTTGACATTAGGACCACTAATCCTGCTGAATCAATTAATTCGACATTAAGATCACCTAGAGAGTATCCATTGATACCTCTACTAGACAATATTAGGGAAAAGTTGACAAATTGGTTCTTTAAGTGCAGAGAAACAAGTACAAAACGTAAGTATCCTTTAACGGTTGCAGCAGAGAAAAAAATCAATAGAGGAATAGAGAAAGCAAAGAAGTTGATTGCTTTTCCGTCCAGCAACAACATGTCTGAGGTTAAGGGAGATGAGAATAATTATGTGGTTGATTTTGAAAGAAGAACTTGTTGATATAAGAAGCTTAATCTAGGCAAAATTCCCTGCAGACATGCCATTAAAGTAGCTTATTCAATAGGGATGGAAGTTCACACTATCATTGATGTTGTTTATAGTGCATATGCATGGAGAACTACTTATGAGGAAGTCATCAAACCATTCGCAGTTCGAGAAGATGAATGGTATGTCCCACAAATTGTTGAGTTAGACCAAGTATTGTCGCCTAAAACACGTACACGCCCTGGTAAACATAGAAAACGACGTTTTGAAATAGCTTAAGACAAGATCATCTCAGGGTTCACAAGGTTCAAAAAGGCATAAATACAGTCGTTGTGGTAATGAAGGACACAACAAAGCAACATGCGACATTACAATATAATCAAATACATTATATTGTTATGTAAAACTTTTTTTACTTTTAATTCAATGTCGTTTTCTTATTTTCTTTCTTTGAATTGCATATCATATTCATAACTTTTAGAACAGATAGCAACAGTACATGGTGAATATGCTTGGACATTTCTAAATGTTTCGTAGTTGTTTGGGAGAATCGTAGATAATTATTATTTTGGGTATAATTAAAATTTTTGTTGGTTGTTTTAATTTTTCGTCTATTATACTATGGTTTTCTATATACGGTTTTTCTAATCTTATATAAATCAAAAGTATAACGTAATTCACCAACATTTCTGATCAAAACTGGAAACTTTAAAAATATTTATAAAAAATCATTGAACAACCAATATGGTCTGGAACGACTGTTCTGGCTTGGAACGATTGTTCAAAAATGTCTCAGGAACTTCCTCGAACATTTTGGAAGGACCGTTCCAAGCCAGAACGGTTGTTCTAGGCCAGAACGGTCGTTCTAGGCCAGAAAGGTCGTTTTAGCCAGAACGGTTGTTCCAAAATGCCTGAGGAACTTTCTAAAACATTTTGGAACGACTATTCCAATTCAGAACGGTCATTCTCTCTAGATAACGAAAGTTTTTAAAAAAACAGTTTTTAAAAATTTATTAAGGGTAAAAGAGACTTAAATTTTAATAAAGATTTAGTTTTACAAAGTTGTGTAATAAAAGTTTAATTTCACAAACATAAGAAAAAACCTTTTTTAGCTAATTATCCCCTCTAGCATTATGTTGTTATTCCTCCAAAATCTACTTCAATATTGCTTCCACATTGTTATCCTATGAAGGTTGTGGTGGAGCTATTTGTTGGAAGGCTGATTATGTAGTCTTATGTATTATGCATGAAACCTTTGTTATCGTTTCCTTGAAAATCGCTACTATTTGAGTTCTGCACAAATGAGTTTTCTGAAAATCATGTGGAAAAACTTTTTCTTACCGAATTTTGTAAGAATGTGTTTTGTTGATGATACACCTTTTCATGGGGGTTCTCTACATTATTAATCCGGTGAGAGAGATTAGGAAACCTTTGATTGAACCCTCTGTTATGGTGATTCCATTGACCATTAAAATAGCTCACTCCTTCCTCTTTATTCTCTGTTTCTTCTCATGTAAAATAGTCAGCCCTTATCTCTTCAACTACTTTAGCAAAACTAACCTTTAGGTTCAACAACTAAGATTATCATGCAAGAACTATTATGAAACTAAGTCTCAACTCAAAAGATGAAATAAATCGTCTCTCCTATGCTAAAATCAGTAAATAGTAACTCCTTGTATAATTTAGATGATTAAAGCATGCAGTCATGTTCAAATTGGATAGGTTCACAAACATCTATAACAACCACTCCTGTAGGTTAGAAACATTCACTCATTTATGCTAGTTATAGTTTCTAAATCAAATCTCTTTGTATTTATTAATCTATTATCAAGAGACTAGGTGATCAGTCTAATTTAGACATTTTAAACACTAAGACTCTAACATATTTAATCCAACTATCAAATCTGGTTTTCCTATGAAATGTTAAAATCTAATTGTGAAACTATTCATACATGGTAAAGTAAAAAAAAATCATAGATAATTGAATGCAATTGATAAGAAGCAAAGATATAAAACGGAGATTCAGAGAAAACTTCTCTAACAATGGTTCATATTTAGATATCTCCTCCCTCAAAAGCCTAGAAAAATTAAAGTGAAATAAAACGTAAAAAGAAAATAAAATAAAACATAGTCTTAAATAGTCTAAAAAAGAAATATAAAGAACTCTAAAACTAAATTATTTGAGTACGTCTTGTAAAAATTTTGGAAATCTTTTAAGTTTTCTCAGACACGATATGTTGAAGGATCGTTCAATATGTACCAGATCGATCAATCTTCATACACATAGAATTATGGAGAAAAATGATCGATTGATCTTTTTGTATGTATGATTGCCTTCATTTGGGATCATCGAGCTTATAGAGATCGATCGATCTTACTCCTTGAATTTTTCGAAGTTTTGGATCGATCGATCTCTTGGGAGGTCGATCCCTCCCTTTAGGATTTGGCAAATTCTTCATCCTTTTCACGCATAATCAGTCATTTTCTTTCAAAACGACTCGGACACCTAAATTTTTGCAAAAACTCACTAAAAGTGCACCGAGATGTGCGGATAACACTTCATAGCAAGTACATATGCTTACTAAAAAGCGTTGAAACTGAGTATTATCGTAGAACTATAACAAGAAAAACTAAATTATTGAAGAGGAAAATGTATTTTTTCGTAAATACATTAATTGGTCAAAGAGAAGGCAATTGATAAAAAGATGACGAAATCTGGAGTTTGACAGCAAATGTACGATGTAAGATGTAGAAGGTTGATCCAACCATGATTCTCTTCCATAGAAAGCAATGTTTATCTTAATCTTGTAAAATCTTCTTTCCACCTCTTATTATTTCTTCTCCACCTTTACCTTTTGAAAGGTGCCACACCTTTTAATCACCGTTGGATCGATTTTCTACATCTTATATCGAATATTTATTATCAGACTCCAGATTTTCTTCCTTTTTAATCAATTTTCTTATCTTTGACCAACTAATGTGTTTACGAGAAAACACACTTTCCTCATCTATAATCAATATTTTTTTTATTATAGGTCTATGATAATATTTGGTTTCAACGCTTTTTAGTAATCATATATGCTTGCTATGAGGCGTTATCCACATATGTTAGTGAGTTTTGTAGAAATTCAGGTGTTCGAATCTTTTTGAGATAAAATGGCTAATTATGCGCAGAAACGTTGAGGAACCGACCAATAAAGGGAGGGATCAATATCTCAAGAGGTCGATCAATCCTTAAAGAAGTGGCTACATATCAAGAAGATCGATCGATCTAGAAGTCCGAAAAGATATAAGGAATAAGATTGATTGATCCCAAATGAAGGCAATCATACATACAAATATCTCTAAAATCCTACACGTATGAAGATTGATCAATCTAGTTCAGGTCGTACGATCCTTCAACGTATCAATCGATCTCCGTGTTTGAGAAGGCTTAGAAGATTTCCAAATTTTGCACAAGTGATCCATAAATAATTTAGTTTTATAGTTTCTTATATTTTTTTTTAGACTATTTAATTCTAGATTTTATATTTGAAAGATGAAGGTGGAGAGGAAATAACAAGTGGCGAAGATAAGGTTTTGAAGGATGAAATGTTCTAAAAGAAGGTTATTTTTTTTTTGTGAACCAAAAAAAGATTGATTTATCTCATAGAGTTTTGTTATAGTGAATAACAAAACACTCAAGGTTGAAATGTATATAAAGAAATTTTGGTTTTGCAGTATATTGCTTTCCATGGAAAAGAATCACTGTTGGATCAACTTTCTATATTTTATTTCGTACATTTGCTGCCAAACTTTTTCCTCTTTTAATCAATTTCTTTATCTTTGACCAATTAATGTATTTACGAAAAAACACAATTTCCTCTTCAATAATTGATTTTTCTTATTATAACTATATGATAATACTCAGTTTCAAGGCTTTTTAGTAAGCATACATATTTGCTATGAAACGTTATCCGCCCATCTCTGTGCATTTTTCGTGAGTTTGCCAAAATTAAGATGTTTGAGTCGTTTTAACAAAAATGACAAATTATGCGCGAAAACGATGAAGAACTGAACTAAAGGGAGGAATCGATTGTTTAGAGATCGATAGATCCCTGAACAAGTGGCTACGTATCAAGTATATCGATCGATTCAGAAGTTTAAAAAATTCCAAGGAGTAAGATCGATCGATCTTATAAGAACGACTGATCCCAAATGAAGGCAATCATACGTACAAAAAAGAAAAAACCAAACAATCGCTTTTCTCTAGAATCCTACGAGTATGAAGATTGATCGAACTATCCTTCAACATAGATTTCCAAAATTTTCATGAATGGTTCTCAAATTTTAGTTTTAGAGTTTCTTATATTTCTTTTTTTAGACCATTTAAATCTAGGTTTTATTTTCTTAACCCTAGTTGTTAACCTCTTTCTTTTTTCAATATAAAATTCATTTTGTGATATTTTTGGTTCCATTGGTCAACTTTCTTTTCATTTTTTTTAATCGGTGGTTTTATTAAGAGTAACACGAACGATTACATGGTTGGACCATACTAAAAACAAGAAGATCGAAGCCAACAAAAGATTAATACTTTGGAACCAAGAACCGAGAGATAAAGATCCATTTCATGAGCTAAAGTGAAATACACATGAGCCTAAGGAGCCAAAGCTTAATAGTAATATCAAAACAAAGTCACCAAAGCTTAAATCTAAAACTCTGAACTATCATCCAATTCATGAACTCGAAAGAAACGGGGTAGTCCAAAGGAAAGCAAGGAAACAAAACACCAAGGATACCCAAACTGGCAGTTTCCACACCAAAGAGACTGAAATGTAGATCAAACACGAGCTAACAACACGCCGAAAGACACAAACACAAAGAAGACAGAAGAATAGAGCAAAGAACCCGCATGCAACCGAACTCCACATAGCTTCAAAGAGAATGAGGGGTTTATATATATATATTAAAAATAAAATAAAATTCTTAGAGAAAAGTATGTCTTCTTTAAATATGGTATCAGAGTCAAAGGTCTGTCGCTATTAGTGTGTTTCTAAGATTAGTATTGTTCTATAGAAAGATCACAGACAAGTTTCTCGTGAGTGTTTTTACAGTCTATATTAGGTAGTAAGTCCCGTTGGAATAGGGAGATTAAAACCTATAAAGACAGGATTGTAGCTCTGGGAGCGTAAATTAACTCGGGTCAACTTACCAGGCCCGGTTGACTCATGAGTGGACTACACACGGCGGGTCGCGATGGCACTCTGAAGAGTAGCCACGCGATGACGAGGTGTGGTGAGTCACGACAGCGCACCAAAGAGTGGCAACGGCGACCATGTACGGTGAGTCATGACGGGGCTCCGACAAAGAGCATACGGCGACGAGACACGACGAGTTGCGACAGAATTCCAGAAAGTAGCCACGCGACGATGAGGCGAGGTGAGCCACGACAGCGCACCAAAGAGTCATGACAGCGACCGTGTACGGTGAGTCGTGACGGTGCTCTGGAGAGTAGTTGTGATAAGTGTCCACGCAAAGCCCATGAGCGGGAGAAGTCGGAAGTGGGTCGGGGCGGTCAATCACGATCATTACCCTTAGTGGCCCGACTTGGCCTATCACGAAGTCCAGGCGAAGTCTTCCGGAAGACTCGTGAGCGCGAAGTTGAAAAAATGTAACGGCAGATCAGAGACATAAAGGCGGCATTGAATGCGAGAGATACTAGAGGAGCCTCATCGAGAGTCCTATAAGTAGTCTCCATAGGGGTCCGGAAAAAGGACCGAAAATTTTCTAGCAAATTTTGATATTCTTGAGAGAAAACTTGTAACACTTGAGAGAATATTGTAATACTTAAGAAATTTTAATAAAAATATACATTTCGATTCACATATTCTAATCGATTTGGGTGTGAGGGAAATCTTGCTCTCACATTTTAGCGCCGACTGTGGGGACTACTCAAAGAAATTTCTGAAGAAGTCACCCCTACCTAGCAAGAAGAGATGGATCCACCAGTGAAAAACCCAGTCGTTGATCCTTTAGTAGAGGTGAAGGCTCTGCTCGCGACCCTGGTGAGCTCTGTCACAAGACAGAAAGAATCAAGTGTGCACTCGCTGCTCACTTCAACAGTCACGAGGAGAACGTGACAACCCAGTTTGCAACCCTCGCGAGTGCCCAGACCGAGATGGAGGTGCAGTTGGGTGCACGGAGAAATCTTCCCCCACCGGTGGTGACGAAAGACCCTTTCGGTGGGATTCCCGGTGAAGCAGGAGGCTCCCCGAACCGAACCTAACTGGGACTATAGAGTTTTGTCCTTGGAGGAAACGTCTTTGATTCCCTAGAGACTTCTCGTGGATGGGACATATCCATTCCCCATGGAAGAGGTGGCGTGATGAGCACTCCGAGCTCGACTCATGGTGCAGAGGGAGGCGTCGGTGAACACCCGCTCGACTTAGGGGTGAGAGACTACGAGAGCCTGCATCGGTCAGTAGACAAAACGCACGCCGATCTGCTTGCCATGATGTCAAAGGTCCACCTCGCATCCAGCACCGCACCAGATATTGATCGCGTGATTGCAGAGACATAGAGAACTCCATTCACTCCGCGCATCACAGAAGCAAGAATAAAAGGGACCGGGAAGCTCAGACTTCCCCTCTATGAAGGAAAATCTGATCTGAAGGCACACATGACTGCCTTCCGGATCGCGGTGACCGGAGCTCACTTTGGTGAAGACGAGAAAGATGCGGGGTACTGCAGGTTGTTTGTGGAGAACCTTACAAGGTCCGCCTTGGAGTGGTTCTCACAACTCGAGCTTGGGTCCATCGATAGCTTCACCCAACTATCTGTAGCGTTCGTGAAACACTACTCCATCTTCATGGAGAAGGGGGCTTCAGATGCCGACTTGTGGGCTGTGTCACAGGGTCCTATGGAGTCTCTACGGAAGTTCACTGAATGCTTCAAAGCTGTAAAAGTGAAGGTTGCCGGTGTCAGCGAATCCACTGCGTTGGTTGCACTAAAGCATGGGCTTTGGCATGAGTCCCCTTTCTACTTTGATTTAACTATCCACAAACCGGATACCATTGAGGACGCCCTTCACTGCTCCACGAAATGGATCATCTTAGAGGAAGAGAAGGTGGCTCTCTTAAAGAAGTTCAAGAGCCCCAACAAGGAACCTGAACAAGGGACTACCCAGAAGAAGTTCGAAAAGAAGGAGACCCGAGGGGGAAATGGAGGTTCACACTCTTACAATGTGGAAAAAGGGAAAAAGAGACCTCCCAGCAAAGAGGGATCAAGGATGATGGGGCGCAATCCCTATGCCTATTGTGAGCTCCATAAGTGCAATACTCATGCCACACACGAATGCTTTAAGCTTAAGAGTTGTATAAGCAAGAAAATTGCGCAAGATGGTTTAGTAGGAGCCAACATTGACTTAGAAAAAGTTAAGCCCGAGATGGAAGCGGTAGAGGATCACGAAGCCTACGCCAAAGCGAACCTGGATTCCATAGAAAGCATAAACCTCTAAGTCTTCCCAGAAGAAGCGGATAGACTTCATCATGGGGGGGGGGGGGTTGAGGCACTATCGAGATTCAGTGTAGTCAATAAAGTCTCACATCCGGAAAGCAAAGTTTGGAAAGCTTCGGTTCACCCTAGACCCAAGCTGCAAAATCATCTTTTCTGAGACTTTATCTCCACCATGATGATGTCTTGATAGTTCAGGTCGATATTGGGGCAAAACATGAGGTCTCACGTGTCCTGGTCGATACGGGGAGTATCGTGGATGTTTTGTTCCTTGAAACTCTAATACGCATGGGGATCAAGATATCAGAAGTGAAGGGTCTGCCAACCCCTCTGACAGGATTTAATGGTACTACCGAGATGTCTTTGGGAACAGTGCGACTCCCTGTGTCGGCAGGGGAGTTCTAAAAATGAAAGACTTCACAGTGGTGGATCGTCCTGCGGCTTATAATGCGATCTTGGGCACTCAGTGGTTGCACGTGATGAAAGTGGTACCTTCCACTTACCACCAATGCTTGAAGTTCTCAACCAGCAATGGGGTGGGGACTCTGCACGGAAATCGAAAGAACTCCCGCATGTGCCGCATGGTGGAGCTTAAGAATAGAGTCCAATAGCAACTACAGAGCCCTGTAGGTGGATCGCGGAGCGGTGGCTCCTTCTGTAGCATGCAGGTCGATCGGAGCAGTTCAACACAGGGGGAGACGACCTTGTTGAAGAAAAGAGCATTGGAGAGTGTCACCAAAATTGCACGGTGCGGGTGCCAATCGATGACGCCGACCCGACCAAATGCATGGTGATCGGTGCACAAATAAAGGGAGAGCTGAGTCAAGAATTAATACGATTTATAAGGAGTAATAAGAGAACTTTTGCTTGGTCAACAAACGATATACCAGGAATTGATCTTGGCGTAATTTCTCACGAGCTGAAAGTCAACGCAATGTACAAACCCGCCAAGCAGAGAAGGCGAAGGCTCTGCCCCAAATCTGAGGCCATCAACGACAAGGTAGAGAAACTCTTGGTGAACGGTTCCATTCAAGAGGTCCATTACCCCGAGTGGCTGGCGAATCCTGTACTTGTCAAAAAGAAGAATGGAAAAAGACGAGCACTAGAAGAGTCGAAGTTGAAAACAGATAGTAGGTTGTCCACGCCATCGCGTAAGAAAGCTCCACGAGGGGTGGAGACACCTGAAACTCCACGTGGGGTGGAGGATCCTGAAGTCCCACGAGGGATGGAAATACTTGGAGCTCCACGCGGGGTGGAGGATCCTGAAGCTCCACGCAGGGTGGAGGATCATGAAGCTCCACGAGGGGTGGAGACACCTGGAGCTCCACATTGGGTAGGGGATCCTGAAGCTCCACGAGGGGTGGAGACACCTGAAACTCGACGTGGGGTGGAGGATCCTGAAGCTTCACGAGAGGTGGAAATACTTGGAGCTCCACGCGGGGTGGAGGATCCTGAAGCTCCACGAGGGGTGGAGACTTATGAAGCTCTGCGCGGGGTGGAGAACCCTGAAGCTCGATTTGGTGTAGATTGCCCTAAAGCTCCACTTGAGGTGGACCGGGGGCAACTCGCCACGACGATGAGAGCAAAGACTAGTGCACTTCTGATGAGGAACTTGTCCATTCTTTTGTGTAAACCTCTTTAAGGAACTCTCGACAATGAATAAAAGTCTCTTTTAGTTTCACAAGACATTCCATAATGATTTGGTGCGTTAAGGCAAAGCACTATGTCAGAAAAAACCACTGTGGTGGTGTTACAACTCGTTGCAAGCTATAAGCAAAAGCAAATCCTTCAATCCACCACGGCGTGGAAAACTTAACTGAAAGCTATATGCGAAACATAATGAGTGAACGATAGTGTAAAATACTTAGAAATGCACTAACTCGAGAAATCCAAAAACAGTTCAGCGCGAGTAAGAGTTCAGTGCAGGGGCGAGTTGAATATAGTTCATGGACTTAGGTCGCATCAAGATCAATATACCTGAGCCGAGTCGTGGGTCTTGACTCACCCCGGCTCAGGGAAAGTTATTTCTGGGGTAAGGATAAAGATATTATCAAAGGCGAAGTAGCCACCCTTCGAAAAAATCAGCTCAGCAAAAGTCTTGGGGGCAAAGTACATAACATAGCCATCACCCAAACAATCAAAGACTAAAACCAAAAAGAGCTACAAATCTACTAAGGCAAATATAAGTTAAGGAAAATAGAAATACTTAGTAAGATAAAATAGTACCAGGCCGTCCTGAACAATATCATAAGAAATCCATAGTAGTGGATTCTAACCTAAGGCTTCGGGTCGTCCCGAGCAGAATGCGTAAAGTAAAAACAAATAGTCTCATAAAAGCTGAAAGATAAGAATACACCTAAGGGAGTGTGAGATCTGCTGCAAAAGGAGGAGGAGTCTCGGCATGGAGTTCTTTCGTGTCTGCGGGCTCTGAAACCTCAACGCGGGTTTCCATTGTCTCCATGGGCTCTGTAACCTTGACGCGGGTCTCCATCGTCCCTAGGGGATCAGTAACCTTGACGCGGGTCTCCACTGTCTCTGTAAACTGTAAGGTCTCGATGCTGGGTACCTCCATCTTCGTAGGCTCGGCGAGGAACTCTTCCATGGAGAATCCTATGTTGGACCCAAACTCGTTGGGTACAGTCTCGGTAAAATCAGCAGCATGGGAAGTGATAACAGCTTGAGGAGGTGGCGGAGAATCCAAAATAGCCTTGACAAAGCTATCTAAGTTGAGCGGGATCACCTTCACCTGGACCTCGGCTTGAGTAGCCATGGCGGAATCCCTGTCGACCGAGACGTCCTCCAGCTTGGACTTCAAGTCCGTCACACCATCCCGAATAAACTCCTGGAGAAGCTCAAAGTTGGAGTTAATCTCACAAGCATGAGTATAAGGATCGAGGGTGTCATCCTGAGCCGCGAGGTGGAGCATCACCTGCTCAACGCGAAGCATAATCGATCTATCAAACGATGATAAAACACTTAGAAAAATAATTGGAAAGAAACAATATCTTACCTGCTCGACACATGACCGAACTCTGTCAATCGCCTTCTTGGCATCGTTAATGACTCTCCGAGACTCCGACTCTTGGGTATAAGCTAAGGCAGCAGCGCGAGCCTCGGCCTCGGAAGAACGCCTTTCCGCCTCCTGAAGGCGAGCTTCAGCTTCCCCGAGCTGAGAAACAAAGGTAGCTTTGTCATCAAACATTTTCTTCCAAGCTAGCTGAACCTTCTCCCTGTAATCATCACGAGAGATCTGGCAGCTATCTAACTTAGACTCAAGGCGGTCGATCCGGCTTAAGCGTTCCTCGGCCTGCTACACCAAGTCCTCATTCCTTTCCTGCTCGGCGACAAGAGACTTAATCTCAGTGATGAGAGTCACGATCCTCTTGTTAGCCTCAGTCAGTGCGGAACCCGCAGCGATCAAATTGATCTGGATCTTGCTGGAGCTCACCGCTCTGTTGTACTGGGCGAGAAACTGTAAAATAGGAGAGTCGGGGTAAAGAACGTTTCAAAGAACGAAAAACGCCAAATAAGTAAGAGGCAATAATAAAAGGAGAACCAACCATGGCAGTGACATCGGAAAACTTTATATAGTTCTCCCCGTTCTCTTTGGTGAGTTCCTCTGGCGGAGGAATCTCGCATCCCGGATGACGGAATTGGCGCATAATGTACGTTGTAGTCACTTTTTCCGTGCAAACATTGTACTCTGAATTGTAGTCCAAGTTCTAGGAGTTCCCTTTGTCGGTTACCCTCCTCTTTGGCTCACCGATTCCTTCCCCCTTGACGGTCGCTTTCCTCTCTATTCCTCGATCCGACTGTTTCTCTAATGTAGGGATGACTTGGTCTCCATGCAGGGGTCTGTGGCGACGAGGGGAGATCCAATGGGGGAAGAAGTCGCGACGAGGAGAGGAGCAACATATTTCTTTGGGCGCGTCTTCTTCGCACGGGGAGGAGCTGCGGTGCAGGAGGAGGACTCGACTCTGGCAATAGCCTCAGCACAGGGAAGGGACTCGGTCCTCTCAGTGCGGGACAAGCAAGGTGCGAGAGGTGGTGAAGAGTCCTTACAACTTGTTCCTGCACCAGTCTTCGCGGAGGCCTTTCTTGCTGCTTTCTATTGGCGGTAGCTAGACATGTTGGCTCCAGAAATCAAATTGGAAGCTGAAACAGAAGCGATGTCTAGTTAGTCAAGCGAACCCAAAGATTTCCTAAGTATAAAAATACATTAAGAAATAAGATAAGAGACTCACGTTGGATAATGGTGGGCGAGAGAGTGGTGCGATCGGTAGCGATGACGGCTGGAAGTCGAGGGGGTGAGTCTTTTATGCACGCAGGATCGAACTCTGCCCAGACGGACTTTCTCTAGCGAATGATCGTAAGGAAGTGGGCGACATCACAGTCGAATTCGGCCTTGTCCAACGCGGTTGTAAAAAAAAACAACACAAGTTAGTAACTTAAAAAAATGCGAATAAGAACCAAAAGTATAGTCGAGCTCGAAATGAGCTCTACCCGGCTCGGGGATCCACGCGGTAGTCGCTAGATGGGAGAGATCACCAAAGGTAAACTCTTTCACCGGAAAGAAGAAGTATAGCGACTTCCAGTCCTTGTCCTTATAAGGGAATCCTGAGAGAACCTTGCAATGGGGGTTCGTTGCGACGTGGAAGGTCCTGGGATTACCAGAGGTACCCCTCATAGTGTACAAGTGCACAAACATCAGCACGGTAAGCCGGAGACCGCACTCCTCTGCTATAATCTAAAGGCCAACCATGGAGCGAATGAAATTCGGAGCTAGCTGGGGTAGCGCGGCTCCCATACTGTGCAAGAGTCGCACTAGGAACTCAGGAAGAGGAAAGGTGAGGCCACATTTTCTAAACTTAACCTCATATTCGCAACAGTGACCTTCCCTAACAAGTTCCAGACTCTCTAATTCTGTCGGAGAAACTAAGGTAATGTCTTTCGAAATCTGACAACTACGTCTAAAGTCCTTAAGTCTATCTTTGGAACACCAAGAGTAAGGGTGAGGTCTGAAGCGTGGAGAAGCTTCAGTAATACTTGGAACCGGAGAGACGAGCGGTAGAAAAGATTCCTCAGAGTGAAGGGAGAAGGCATCAGGTGAGCACTTACCTCCGGAGTCAGGAGAGCAATTGAGTTCCACGGGCCAAGAGAGTTCCAAAACTTTGCGAGCGAAGCTATTTGGAGACTCGAGGCTCAACACATCATGGTCTAGAGCAAAACTCACCTCGACTTGGGTTGGAGAAAGGCTCAGCTTGGTGCGTGGATTGGAGCGAATCTGGTGTGAAGCAAGGTCCGGCTCAACGTAGGGGGTGCATCAGCCAATGCATGGGAGTAGGAAAGAGGAGTGCGCCTTGATACAGGGAGACAAGCGTGTCAGGCGCGAGGAAACCGACTTAGCTTGGTGCAGGTACCGTGGCCCAGTTCGACACATGGAGGAGCACCTGTCGCCAGCTCGATGCGAAAACTGCGCAACTCAATGTGTGGGTCACCTGGCTCGACGCGAGGGTTGCCTAGAACGGTGCACAGATCGTCCGCCTTGATGCAGGGGTCTCTCGGCTCAGGGTCTGGCATGCCTTGCTTGGTGTGGGGGTTCCTTGGCTCGGGACACGGGTCGCTTGGCTCTGCGCGGGGCAGGGCGGGGCGCATAATCTGGGTCTTGGCGCAAGCGTGTGATTCAAGATTTGGGAGCACCGAACCGAGCCATAAGGTTCCATGGTTGATTTTTCTCCATGGGAGAAAAAGATAAACAAGTGAAAGAATGAAAAAGAGGAAAAGTAAAATGAATGTAAAGTATGAGAGAGAATGTGAAAGGGTAAAAAAAGTGAGGAAAAGTTAAAAGTGATTTCAAAAAAAAATTCTAACCAAAACAAGTGAAGAACTCAAGGAGAAAAGTAGTGTTTGATCTAAAAGTCGGCGTAATTCGAAGTGAAAAACAGTTTTTCACAGGATTCAAACCGCGAAATGGATCAAACCCGGCTAAAAACCAATTAAAATCACTAAAATCTCAAGAACACACACGAAACAATAGGGAGCTCTAGAGAGAAATGAAGAGTGAATACCTTGTAAACAAGTCATGAACAGAAGATTATGAAGCCTTCTTCAAGCTGAGGCGGAGCGCAGGGTTTCCGGAACAAAAACCAAAAGAGGAAATAAAGCAGAAGTATGAAATCAGAATTCCTTGGTGCCTCATATAGTGGGAAGGAGGAGCGATTTAAGGGCTTCTGATTTCATAATCTTGATCCTTAGCCATATCCTCGCCGACAAATCCGCCCAAAATCTCTTCAGTTACTCTCTTAATCTCTGGAAAGCGCAAAACCAGCGATTTCATCAAAGGAAAACTTCCAATATTGGAATGAGGGGAAAAATGTGGGCGCGTAAATTGACTCAGGTCAACTTACCAAGCCTGGTTGACTCATGAGTGGACTACACACGACAGGTCACGATGGAACTCTGGAGAGTAGCCATGCGACGACGAGGTGTGGTGAGTCACGATGGTGCACTGAAGAGTGGCAATGGCGACTGTGTACGGTGAGTCGTGACAGGGATCCCGCGAAGAGCATACGGCGACGAGACACGGCCAGTCGCGACGACATTCCAGAAAGTAGCCACGCGACAATGAGGTGAGGTGAGCCACGATGGCGCACCAAAGAGTGACGACAGCAACCGTGTACGGTGAGTCGTGACAGTGCTCTGGAGATTAGTCGTGACAAGTGTCCACGCAAAGCCCACGAGTGGGAGAAGCCGAAAGTGGGTCGGGGCGGTCCATCACGAACATTACCCTTAGTGGGCCGACTCGGCCCATCACGAAGCCCAGACGAAGTCTTTCGGAAGACTCGTGAGCGCAAAGTTGAAAAGACGTAAAGGCAGATCAGAGACACGAAGGCAACATTGAATGCGGGAGATACTGGAGGAGCCTGACGGAGAGTCCTATAAGTAGTCTCCATAGGGGTCCGGAAAAAGGACCGAAAATCTTATGGCAAACTTGATATTCTTGAGAGAAAACTTGTAACACTTGAGAGAATATTGTAATACTTAAGAAATTTTAACAAAGATATACATTTTGATTCACATATTCTAATCGATTTGGGTGTGAGGGAAATCTTGCTCTCACAGTAGCGAGTCTGAGAACATACCTTTCTTAATATGGATTCATATTTTAGATTGAAATCTAGGTCTGAAACTGCTTCTTCTAAACCGATTGGGGATCAAAAAATATAATTGCTAGTCATGAAACAACCATAGATAATTTCCAAGGGTCAATTGATAATTGAGAAACTCCAAAAATTCATAAAGTACAAATTTATCAAATATCAAAAATGAATTTTTTAAGAACAAATTTTTCAATAAAAACAGAAGAACGAGATATTCAACTTACAAAACCTTTTGAAACAATTTCTTTATTTTCTCCAAATGGTTTACAAAGACATAGAGAAAAAAATCAAATACATACATATTGGCTTAGTACAAGTTGGAATAAAATTACTTTTAAAAGATGGATTGTATACTTTGATTTTAACTATGAGAGATACATATTTTAAAGTTTTTGAAGATTTATTACTAAGCTTTATCGAATCGAGTTTATGTACCGTACCAATTTCATTTAATTGTTATCCAAAATTTACTGTTTCTTTAAATGACAAAAATATTTTAAATCTCTAGGTTTACAAGTTAAAACACATAACTATGATATGATAGAAGGATCAATTCCTATAGCTTTAATATTTAGAGTGCATTACAAAGCAATGACAAGTGCTTTTCCGTCAAAAGTAAACATATATAGTAAAAAGGAATAAATTCTTTTACTTCAAATTGATCTTTCTCGATCTAACTCTGTTATTTCAAGATCTATCCACTGGAAAGATGTAAACCTTCCGGATGAGTGGGTTCTTTAAGGGGATACTCAACCAAAACTTTTAACACCTCTAGAACCTTTAGAGCCAAATACTCGATTGAGATATATTGAACAATTCCATGATGGCAAGGTAAAACTTTCCTCTATAAGAGATAACAATCAAAGTCACATTGACGATTGTTCTTCCCATTCTTCCTCTCTTCCAGAAATTATAGATCTAGATAGAATTTCTCAAATAGCTCAAAATTATTCTAGAGGAGAAAAATCCTCAAAATTTCAACCACGATTTTCAACTTCGGATATTCTGAATTCTGTTTTAAAAAAGTATTGATTTTCGAACACAAATTCCAAAACCTATTTATTCTGAAGACAATAATTTTCACAAAATGAATATGCTACAAAATCAGAACCTACTAGCGCAACGTTTTCAACCATTACAGATAATATGCTTTATGAAGTAAATATTTTAAAAAAATAATTTCATAATGATAAATATTTTTTGTGAAAAAATTTCTGCTCACCAAAAAACACCCAAAAAGACTTTGTTTTTCAATAAATTTTCAGAAATAAAAATTAATTCAAGACCAAATTTACAATTACCTTCAAGAAAATCAAATTCAAGTTTTATTCCTTAATTGGTTTGAAGATTATAATTTACAATACAATGTATACTTTCCTTTTTCTAAAACTGCAAATCCAATAACAATTGTAACAAAACTCCTGAATGGGAAACACTTGCGAATGGAAAAATAATCCAATCTAACCACCCTCATCCTCAAGGAATAAAGCTCGAATTATTGGGAACTCCAATTGAAGTAATTTCTTTCAAACGTCCACAAGAAGATGATAAAGCTAATATCAAAAATATCATCGTCCAAAATAACTTTTCCAACACAAGTCTTGGAATCATAAGTAAGCAACTTGATAGAATTGTGAAATCGATTCCAAATCAACATGTTTACATTTCAAAACCTCCTTTTGAAAAGAAGATGAAAACCCTAATGTTTAAATCTTTTCAAATATCAAATTCTAGTGTCAAAATCTACCAAGAAACAAATAAAGATTTTATTCGTGCCATTCAAAGTCATCTTAGTAAAATAGAAATAGGGGATAGTAATATGCCTAAAACTACTGAAATCCCTGATACACCAACCTCCATAATACAAATAAATACTTTAGCTAATGATTCTGATAGTGATGAATCACATGCTTCAACACCAAAAATTAACCGCCTTGATTGGAAAAAAATCAAGAATGCCAAATAATCTATGCACCCAATTTAGGACAAATTATGCCTATAGAACAATCTAGGTTCAATTCCTCCTCCGTCTATGAATGGAACATTGATGGGATATCAGAATACAATATAATAAGTTATCTTCAAAAATGACAATGGGTGAAAATGCTTATAGAAACCAAATAGGAAACAAAGATAGGACAATAGTCGAACTCCTTATATCGGGGTTGTTCGGGTCAATTTAAAGGTTGGTGGGATAATTACTTAGATAGTCAACAACGTTTAGAAATCCTAGACGCCATTAAAGTAGATGAGGATAACATTCCAATTCTAGAAAATTAGGGAACCCCCAGTGAGACTATGTAGCAACCTTAATTATAGCTATCACCCTCGATTTTATATGAGATCCAACTGTTCTTAGAGACAAAAATGTTGAACTTCTTTCAAATCTTAAATGCAAAAAATTGAGCGATTTTTAATGGTATACAACACCTTTCTTACTAGAGTTTTACTATGTCCGGATTCAAATCAACCTTTTTAGTAAGAAAAATTCCTTGCAAGCCTCCCAACCCTCTTAGGTGAAAAGTTTAGGAATAAAATTAGAGATTCTACGGGTAAACGAATAATAGATTATGATGATTTCACTTATGGAGAATTTATCAGTATTTTTCAACAAGAAGGTCTCAAGATCTGCCAAGATCTAAAACTCCAAAAACATCTTAAGTGGAAGCTCAAAAGAACTAGGGTAGAGTTAGGTTATTTCTGTACAATTTGAAATTGATCCTAACAAAGATACTTCATGCCCATGAGACTGCATTAAGTCTTATTACACTAAATCAAAACCCTATAAAACTTACTATTCCAATTCCTAAAATAAAAAATACACTAGAAACTATGAGCATAATAGACCGCGTAAAAATTCTTGGCAAAACTCCAAAAGAAAATTTCAGCAAAAAGAAAATCAAACATCTAAACCTTTCTATAAAAACCTAACTTGCTCAAATTCAATAAAAAAGGTCACACTTCAAAATTTTGTCGCTTAAATAAGAAAATCCAAGAGCTTGGCCTTGGAGAAGAAGTTTCGAATAAACTTTCAAATCTCTTAGAAAACCATTTTGAATCATCTGATTATGATTCTTCCCTATCCTCTCAATAGGCTTTACAAGTTAATGAACTTAAATCAGACTCATCATCTTGTTCAGATCTTAAGAAAGAGCTCAGTGTCCTCACCAAGGTTCAAGAGTTCCAACTTGAAATTCTAAAATCAATTAACGATCCACACATAAAACAAAAAATATTAGAGAAAATTATGTCTTCTTTAAGTATAAAAGAATTAGACATAATAGAAAATCCTCTAAAACTTCATGTTCCAACAAATCCCAAACCATCTTATGATCTGACCACCATCCTCGACAAAGGAATGAAATATATTTCAAAAACTTCATTACACGATCTTCGAGTTGAAATATCCTTAAAGGAAAAAACAAAAACATGATTTTGACTACTTCTACTCAGTCTTATCATCAATAAAAGCACAACATGATTCGAGTTTTGATGAACTTGATAATGATGTACTTGATAAAATTGAAGAAGATTCAAATCTTCTTGAACAATTACAAACACCAGACTCGACCTCAAATGATTTTCTCTATGTTCTTAGGAAAATTAAAGGAAATTACCTCTCGAAAATATAAAATAAAAATCACAATAGTTTTTCCAAAGATTATAAAATACACACTATTGCTCTTTTGACACTGGTGCATATTTAAATTGTATAAAGTTAGGACTTGTTCCAACATGTTTTCATCTCAAAATTAGTGAAAAAATTTCAGCAGAAAATAATTCAAAACTGCGAATAACTTCAAAAGCTAAAGCTTCGGTATTTAAAGACGATATCTTTACTAAAACTGTTTTTGTTCTTACATATGATATATATCAAAGTGTCATTATAAACTTAATCACCCCTTAGATTGTTAAGAGATGATTCAATTTGTTTTAATCTAAAGAATAAAATATTATCTTTTGATTTTATTGAAAGGCCTAAATAACATAATCTCAATTTAATAAATGCATGTTCAATACAAGAACATTACCTAAGTAATTTAATACAAAGTAAAATTTTCATCTAGCAAATTTAATCTAAAATTTTTTTCAATGGATTAAAGGATCTTTATATACTAAAGAAATCCATAATAAAATCTTAGATCTAAACAAACTTTTCAAAAAAAAGAAATTTTCTCGGATTTACCAAATATTTTTTTGAATAGAAAACAACATATTGTTGAATTACCTTATGAAATAACCTTCAATGAAAAAAAAATTCCTACAAAAACTCGTTCAATTCAAATGAACTCAGAATTGGAAAAACATTGTAGGAGAGAAAATTCATGATCTTCCAAACAAAAATTTAATTTCAAAATCTAGATCCTCTTGGTCTTGTTTTTCTTTCTATGTAAATAAAAACTCTAAATTAGAAAGAGGAACTCCTCGTTTAGTCATAAACTATAAACCTTTGAACACTGCCGTAAAACGGATTAGATATCCAATACCAAATAAAACAAATTTACTCAAAAATCTTTATTCAGCACATATCTTTTCATAATTTGATTTTAAATTAGGATTTTGACAAATACAAATATCTGAAAAAGATAGATACAAAACTTCTTTTATTGTTCCATTTGGCCAATACCAGAGGAATGTAATGCCTTTTGGGTTGAAAAATGCACCATCTGAATTTCACAGAACTATGAATGACATTTTTCAGATTATTCAAGATTTTGTATTGTTTACATAGACGATATACTAATATTTTTGAAATCTATTGACGAACATTTCAAACATCTAAAAACTTTTTATTTTGTTGCACGAAAAAATGGTCTTGCTGTTTCGAAAATAAAAATGTTTTTTATTCAAACAAAATTAGGTTTCTAGGACATTAATATCTCATAAGGTATGATTCAGCCAATTGAAAAGTCATTAGAATTTGCGAATAAATATCCAGATAGAATATGGATAAAACACAACTACAAAGGTTCTTAGGGAGTCTTAATTATGTTTTAGATTTCAGTCCAAACATAAATAGGATGGAAAAACCATTACATAATCGTCTTAAGAAAAATCCAGTCCCATGGACAAAAGAGCATACCGCTTTAGTCTAGAAAATAAAGAAAAAGTGCTTGAAATACCTTGTCTGTATATAGCAGATCTAGATCTTACAAAAGTCATAGAAACATATGCATCATATTAGGATATGATGGTATACTTAAGCACATAAATGAAAATGGTTGTGAGAGTATAGTTCAGTTTACATCCTGGCATTGGAATGATACCCAGAGAAATTACTCTACTATTAAAAAAGAAATTTTAAGTATGGTACTATGTATTCAAAAATTTGAAAGTGATCTTTTAAATAATTTTTTTTTTACTAAGGATTGATTGTAAAAATGCAAAATATGCTTTACAAAAAGATGTTAAAAATCTTGCTTCAAAACAAATTTTTGCGTGTTAGCAAGCTATATTGAGTATTTTTTATTTCGATATTGAATATATAAAAGGAGATTCAAGTTCTATTCCAGATTTCTTGACTCGAGAATTTCTTGAAAACATGTATAATGCCCCGAAGAAGATAATTGATAAAAGAAAAGACATATCCCTAGACTCAATACCAGAAAAATCTTCACCACCAAATACTTTTCCAAACAAAATATAGACACATGGATCACACTTACAAAAAAGAATGCAAAGATTGAAGAAAAACCAGAAACTTCAAAACCTGTTCAATCCACATAACAAATCATATATCAAATTCTCCAGTTACAAGAAGCTCCCGAGCTAAGTTTCCAAATTAAGAAAAAGTATATTTAAAAAAAAAACCCCTCTGCTTAAACGATTTCAAAACATACTCAACAAGAAATTTCAAAACCTTTGAATAATTCCCAAATAATTTTGAAGGACTTTTCACAAAACTCTCCTTCGGAGTGTTTCAAAAAAATATTTACCAAAATATAATTAATATCGAAAAAAGAATTTTTTTCAAAATAATCCATTTATGACGACTGAAATATATTTTGGAAAAATAATTATTTCAAACCACATAGTGCACATAAAACTATGTTATATTTTCAAACGATTTTAGATATAATGGGTTCGGTGTCCTTTAAACATTGTTACCTAGATGAAAAACACACTGATCCTGTTATTCCACTTTTAAAATACATAAGATTATTGCAACAAATAATTGGGAATATGGTCTTAATGATGTTTTAAGTTTTCTTGAAAGCGAGAAAAATCTTGCATGTTACAATGTCCGTTTCAGTTATTGGGACTATTGCCAAACTTGGTACAACAACTTCCTTATGCAAAGCCCAAAACAAAAACACAATTTGTTAATCTTTTTTGACACCTCGTGTGACATGCCTAAATTCAATCCATGATGGAACTACTTTGGTTTCGTCACTGATATTTTCAAACCTCATATACAAAAATCGTTAAAAATCTTCCAAACCAGTTACATACCAACTGATGATGATAAGAAATTTCCTCCATTAGCCTTTTTCACTCTAAATTTCATTTTTCTTGGGTTTTCTCTTGGACCCTTGAATTTTCCTCTAACTCGATTTCCATTATCAAACGAAAGTTTAAAGTAAAATGGTGAGAAAATATAAAATCTCCTCGAACCTTTATCCTTAAAATATTTTAGAATAGATAAATATCCAAAACCAAAACTCGTCCAAATCTATTGCCCAAAAAACTCATCAAACACCAAATTAATCACTAGATATGACCCAATTTTTAGCTCAAAAATTTAAAATGTTAACAATGTTATCCACTAAGAAATTAGAAGAAGGAATAAAAACAATCTCCTTATGATTTCTACCTTCAAATTCAGACAATAACTCACACGCTTCTGGAACCGAGTCAGGATCAAATATCCCAGAAATGGATGATGGTTTATTCGACGTCAGTGGAACTTAAACAACTTTCACTAAAAAGGTTAAAAATAAAAAATATATTTTGAGTGTTATCTATTGTAGCAAATCCGACAAAATTATTGTACAAAAATGAATCTTTTGAGTACCGATATATGTAAAATAAAAAAATGAAATATGAAAAAGAAAAAAAATAAAAATAAAATAAAAAATAAATACACATTGCTCATGAACCACCATTGACAAGACATCACAATTGAAGACAAACACAAAGGAGACACCACCATTGTTATGGATGACAAGCTTTATTAGTTGAGTTATCCAAAATCCACAAAATTTTATAATTTTTTTAAAAAAATTTATACAAGTTGTAAAACTCCTATTAAAAAGAGTATATGGTTGTTTGTAATTCTCAAGTTCTCACCCTCTCATTCCTACGTTTTTGTCATCCTTCTCCTCTTTCACTGCCCTCTCTTCCATCATCTCCGTCTCTCTTGAGAACTCCTTAAGTAAGTAGTTATCTTAAATTTGTTTTAAGTTTTTTATTTAAGTTTACTTATTTTAAGTTTTGTATTAAATTTGTATTATGACTGATTTAACTTCCTTTTAAATCTTCAAGTAATAAATAATATCTCATATACATAGTTTGCCTTCTATATTTTATGTTTATATAGTTTACAACATGGTGTAAAAATTTTAATCATGTTTAAGTACTTTCAAATATTTTATGTTTATATATACTTTTAATGTATATATATATATATATATATATATAGAATAATTCCTTAAAATACCATCAAAAGAAGTTCAAATTTCAAAAATACCATACACTCTTAAAAGTTCTAAAAATACCACACACTCCCAAATATACTAAAAATACCATAAATATAAAAAGTGAAATTTAAAAGTTTAGAAATTAAAATTTTGAATTTGAGTTCACTAAATAGAGTTTAGGGTTTAGTTTTGAAGGGGATAGAGTTTAGTTTTGGGATTTAGGATTTAAATTATAAATGTTAAAGTTATTTCAAATTTGTGGTATTTTTGGAACAAAAACATTTTTGTAGTATTTTTGGAAAAAATGATGGTATTTTTGGAACTTTTGGGAGTGTGTGGAATTTTTGGAATATATATAATTTTTGTGGTATTTTTGAGAATATATATATATATATATATATAGGAAAAGTACATTTCAATTGATTAAGAAAATGATTGTTTTGTCACAGAATAATGATATTATAGTTTTTTTTACTTTTAGAAACTTTGATATGATTTATATATATATATATATTTGAATTTTATCTTTAATAATTATTATATGTCCTATTTTTGGTCAACACTTGGGTCACAACAGAACAGTTTAATAATCAGTTCCTACATAATAATAAGCAATTCATACACTATCGTAGACGCGGGGATCCGGGTGGGGACCCGGGTGGGATGATGCTACCTGCCTCATGTGGACTTATAAATTTTATTAGGCTAAGACCACTTCTTCTGTTATATGTTCTATTAAATATATATTTTTATTATATTTAAAATTTTAAATTAACTGATAAAGAAAAAAATGGATAATATAAAAACATAACTTATTTAAACATGAATTATAAACAAGTTAAAGAAAAAAAAGACCACTTTGTAATTAAAATAACTAGAGCGTGATGTAACGCTTTACTCTATGAACCGCTATTACCGAGCCCAATAACTTTTTAGTATGATATTCTTCGTTTTGGGTCCGAAGGTCCGCACGCTTTCTTATTGGGTATCATCCCAAAAGACCTCTTACTAAATTTGGGAATTAGAGTCTTTATATATCGGCCAATCCTTGGCTGATTTTTGATGTGGAATATTTGTGTCTAACCACGTGGGTCCCACAAATCAACCCCAGTAGAGAACGCTACGTTCTTGTAGCATACCAGCGGGCCATCCTGATTCCATCCTAGAACTAACTACGCTCTGATACTAACTTGTAATTCTCCACTCCTTGGATCGCTACTACCGATCTCAATAACCCATTAGTATGATATTGTCCACTTTTGGTCCGAAAGTCTCAAAGTCCCCACGACTTTTTTATTGGGTATCACCCCAAAAAACATCTTACTAATTAATTGGATTCTTATATATCAATTAATCTTTGGCTGATTTTTCAATGTGGGATGTTTGTCTCTTGCCATGCGGATCTCACACGTCACCGCCGCACTAAGCACAAGGTTAAGATTTGGTCCGTTATTTATTTTTAAAAACGTACTTCAATGTAAAAGTAATAATGTTGCATTAGATTAGACTACAGTCCTAGTAAAAAAGCTTGCTTATAAGACTGGAGAGAATATGTTGAAAATAGTTAATTTTGAATTTGGGAAGAAAAAGTTGATTAAAATAAAAAGATAAAGTCGATATTGAAGGAAATTGCTAGTAAATGGGAATTTTGACCGAAAATGGGAAGTCAGGAGTTTCTTGTCTAAACCGTTAGTCTATGCTAGTGAAACCATCACAGTGCTTCCTATTTTCCTTCATCCGCGGTGTTAACTGCTGTAAAAGTTTGTAGAATTTTTTCGCACCCTGTTCTTTGCTTACAATAAGAGGGAGATAAGTCTTATGTAAATGGCAAAGAATATATTCACTTGCGATTTACATCATCTAAGAATTTATCACGACTATCTATGCTGCACCGAGACGGGAAACGGGAACGGAAACTGAAACGGGAACGGGGACGGGAAACGGCAAAACTAAAAAATTATAGATACGGGGACGGCATAATATTAATAACATAATAAAAATATCTATCATATTCATAGGTTGTAAATAGAAAATATTCTTCAAACATAAGTAAAACAATTCAGTTGAGAACTGATTTGAGTTTCTCAAAGCTAAAATGAAAAAACTACGAAAGAGATAGCAAAAAGTCACGACAAATAAACTTTTAAATCCCTAATT